>JAIQCU010000809.1:0-34039 GCA_022114935.1 Leptestheria dahalacensis
AAAACGTGTCTAATTATTTTTCTTGGTTTAGTCAATGTCGGCGAAGACTGTCCCGTTTTTGACGGCTTGTACGAGTTCTGTCAGTTGTCGGCTGGCGGGTCCGTGGCGGGCGCAGTGAAGCTGAACAAGCAGGCGACAGAGATTGCAGTCAACTGGGCTGGAGGACTTCACCACGCCAAAAAGTCCGAAGCTTCTGGTTTCTGTTACGTCAACGACATTGTGCTGGCCATTCTCGAGCTTCTCAAGTACCACCCCCGCGTGCTGTACATTGATATTGATATCCATCACGGCGACGGTGTCGAGGAAGCTTTCTACACCACAGACCGGGTGATGACGGTGTCGTTCCACAAGTACGGAGAGTACTTCCCCGGAACGGGAGATCTGCGGGTACGCTTCTTGTTTTGAATACCCTTTGGGGTGTGTACATTAGAGAATGGCTTTAAGTTTCTATTGTTATAATATTCTAATATAACTATTATATTCAAATATGAATAATGAACTAAGTAAACCTGACCAAAACTAGATTAGGTAGAAATTTAATGTCGGCAATAATGTATAATTGGAATAGTATTTATCATATCCCTAAGGTGAATTAATGATGAGGCCTTTTTTCTCCAAACAGGACATTGGTGCCGGCAAAGGCAAATACTATGCTGTGAACTTCCCTCTTCGTGATGGCATCGACGACGAAAGCTACGAACAGATCTTCGTGCCCATCATGTCCAAGGTCATGGAGACCTACCAACCTAGTGCAGTTGTACTTCAATGTGGTGCTGACAGCTTGTCGGGAGACAGACTCGGTTGCTTCAATTTAACACTCAAAGGTATTCAAATATAATTTATAGTTTCAACAAAGCAGCGCACAGTTTCTGCAAATTCAGTCAACATGACAGTAACGTCTATAACTGTATAGCACCTTTGTGGCTAGCCATGAACGCGTAGATCTCAGTACTGGCAACAAAGGCGATCTAACGATAGTGGTTGATTGATTAATCAAATGAAACAGGTCATGCCAAGTGCGTCGAGTTCGTCAAGAAGTACAACTTGCCTCTGCTGCTGCTCGGAGGTGGTGGTTACACGATCAGGAATGTAGCTCGCTGCTGGACCTACGAAACGGCCGTTGCTCTGTCCGTCGATATTGCCAACGAACTGCCCTATAATGACTATTTCGAGTACTATGGACCTGACTTCAAACTGCATATCAGTCCGTCGAATATGGCCAACCAGAACACCCCGGAATACCTGGATAAAATCAAGTGAGTATTATGCAGTTGAATATGACGATCGGAAAAAGTCGTCCCAACAGTAGTTAATGCAGTTGAACAACGACGGGCTACTACTACTACTTTGTACTACTATTACTATACTAACTTATATGTGTTGATTTATTGTTATAGTCTTTATTACTGTAATGAATCGTTTGGCTGATACTTATTTTTTATTATTCAGGACGAGGCTTTTTGAAAATCTTCGCATGTTGCCGCACGCTCCGGGAGTTCAAATGCAAGGTAACGTATCCCAACAGTATATTAGTAATTAAAAAAAAATTATAATAGAATTTTTATAAAACACGCACTGTATCTAGAACAAAGGAAAGCAACTAGATAACCTTGAGGGGAAAAAAACAATCGGAATTGTTTGTTATGATGTCATTTACTTTGAATCTCTTAAAAATAGCGATTCCCGAGGACGCCATAAACGAAGAATCCGACGACGAGGAGAAGGCCAATCCAGATGAACGTGTCTCGATCCGCGCTTCAGATAAGCGTATCGCCCCCGATAACGAATACAGCGATTCAGAGGATGAAGGCGACCGCCGGGATCAACGGTATTCACTTTACAAATAAATGCAATGTACTATGATAATAATAATAATATTATATAACGTATGTATAAATATATCGCACACTATAAATATGAAGATCGAAAAGTATAATCTAATAAATAAATGACAAAAATAACATTAATAGCATTAAGGAAAGGCATTATAATAAGATATCCAGTACTATTCACAGAATATAATGTTTTTTTTAATAAATAACATTTATCAATTAATATAATAGTAATATAACAAATAATTGCCAAAAAAAATCCGTAAGATAAGATATTACAACGAAATACCAAGTACTGTTCACCAAAATTTAACCGGATACATTCCAGATTCAACAAGGCAAATTTTATCAGATTTTGCTCTTTTCCGCAGGTCCTACAAAGGAGGTCCCAAGCGTCCGCGGACAGACGGAGGCAATGGAAGCACCGACCTGAAGAAGGACGACAAGGACAGCGACAAATCGACGGAGAAGGACAAGGATAAAGACGCTGATAAAGATGGCTCCAGGAAGACGGATTCCGCCAAAAACGACCCCCTGTCGGATCCTACACCGTCAGCCAGCAGCTCTGGCGCTAGTGTAGCTTCAGCTGATGCTGTCAAAGGTGAGTTATCCAAATATAGTTCTGCCTTTAACACTTACTCCCATTAAAAAGCGAATAGCTAATATCCTTTGCTGCTTATTTTACAGAAATCAAGGAAGAGAAGACGGGAAACTCGCCGAAATCCGATACTGCAGCAGTTCCAAGTCAAGTTGACGGTGCCAAGCCGGATAAGGCTTAACATCTCTGATTCACTACCGTTATTCAAACTGGGTGAATTTTTACCAACTTTATGATTTCCTCCTTTTTTTATTATTCGCATTCGCGTCAGACTTTCCCATCATAAGCCAATGAGCATCTTCGCAATACATCTCGCCCCTACGGTTTCTCCACATTCTTGTTCTATAACTTGATTATCACCGGTCGTTTTGGAACGCGATATCGGTGATACTAGGAACGCTATATCTGGCTGCTGCCATCTCCAGGACGTCCGGATGTTAGAACGTGTAATCTGCAGTGTACGTCAAAAACTTGCCCTGCGTAAAAGAAAGGAGATCCAATTAATATTATGTAATTTAATAATTTTACAGTTTAAAAGTATAATTAATATCAATCTTGATTACTATTAACTACTTTGCCATATCTCTAGTTCAATCCAGTTTAGGTTGGTTCTAGATACGTGTAAGACTTTGATGTTCATTTTGAATTGTAAAATAAAGTTATAAGGATCAGTACATCAGAGACCGGGAGTCTTCGCTCTTCATCATCTTCCGTCAGATAAATCTCGCTAATCCTGCACAGCGGGGCCCGGTTCACCGAGTAGAGAAACACGGGCTCCTCGGGAAGGATATCGTCATCAACGGGGTCTTCATTCTGCAAGTCAGTTTTCAAATTACGTTTGATTCGCAGTTCTTTTATTATTTACTATCATTATAATATTCTGTTTTACATATTTATTCTATTATTAATGTTTATTACGTAATTCTGGTTCACTTTAAGTTCTTAATTTGTAGAGTGAACATGCTAAACGATACCGGTGGAGTTGGACTACGGCGGTAAGTGGAGGACTCGTACACCGTCGGAGCTCGTTCGTCATCAGGAGTGTGACAGTTATCCAACTGCTGATATCTGGGTTCGTCGCAGTCCATGTAACGAATAAGGTCCTCGATTAAAGTTCTCGCAGGAGTTGCAGTTGAACCCAGACCGCTGTTGTTTCGATCCATCGACTGCGTTACTCTTTCACAATTTCCCTACATTGATAGGAACAAAATCAACATTCAAAACTCAAGACGTGACATAGAACATTCTGTAAGGATTCATTGACAGCCATGTCTTATTTCCATATCTTTACAAGAATTCTGTTATAATAAACGTTAATCATCTATAATACGTCAAATAGGATTACGATCGATTTAATCATGTTTTACTAGCCTTGGCACTGACGGGCGAAGCAGTTACACCCACACTGCGCACGAGTGCAGAAGATTCCCGCAACACTGGCGGCGGTGAAGGTCCTCTCGGCATATCCCGGAGTTGACCGTCTCGAACTTGTTGTCTTTTCTTATTGAACCGATGCAACTTCCGCAGGTACGCGGCCAAGATCAAAATGCAAACGAAAAACGCGCAGCCCAGAGCTAACAGTATTCCTGTCGGAAAAATTAAAACGTAAAAAAAAGGTCGCGTAACTTAAAAATGGATTTGTCTAAAAGTGAAATTACGATTCAAATTAGTAGAATCGAATTGTGGTGTCGTCGTTTCAAACACCGGCACGTATTTCGTCACCGACACCGGTGATGAAGTCCACGTCTCAGCGAATGAGTTGCTTCCAGGATCGTTCCTGCTTTCAGACGGTTCCACCAGATTGTGAAGGAAGGCCGCGCATCGCACAGGGGTCTCTTCCCGGTCGTCTGCATGCGGAGACTCGCTGCTGCTGGAGAAATCCTCGTAGTCAACGCCATCGACTCTTACGCGCACGTCTTGAAAATAATCGAATATGCGAAACTAGAAACCGAAGACGAGAAGAAGGGGACACGTGAAATATATACTTGCGAGGCAACCCTGATATGGACTGAAGGCAGTCAAGTCGGATCCGCCCAGGTGGATTCTATTTGCAGGAATTTCATTCGAGGAATCGCCCAGAAGAGACGAAGACTGCGCATCCAAGGCAAATTCCGTGCCGTCCACCTGGAGAAAGCAAAGCCAACATTGAACTACTTGCATACAATGTTTGCCAATTTGCAACGAATTTGAAATTCTCAAATTAAATGGTTAAATTTGAACAGCATTTGGCAAGTTGGTAGATGGATAGTTAGATAGATAGATAGACAGAGAGACAGAAAGACAGGGATGACGAATGGATAGTTAGGTATACAGGTAGATATGTAGATTGATAAGTAGGTAGGTGGACATATAGATAGATAGATAAATAGGTAGGTAGATTGACAATGATACAGACAGACAGATGTATGTTGTATGCATAGATTGGTAAATAGTCAGGTAGACATATTGATAGTTAGATAGATAGATAGGTGAATACATAAATAGATAGACAGATAGGCATATAGATAGATGATAGATAGGCAGGTAGATAGATAGTTGGATAGACAGAGAGACAGACAGGTAAATAGAGAGATAGCTAGATAGACAGACAGGTAGTTAGATAGATAGATAGAGATAGATAGACAGACAGGTAGATAGAGAGATAGACAGACAGACAGACAGACAGACAGACAGGTAGATAGAGAGATAGATAGATAGACAGACAGACAGACAGACAGGTAGATAGAGAGATAGACAACAGACAGACAGACAGACAGACAGGTAGATAGAGAGATAGATAGATAGACAGACAGACAGACAGGTAGATAGAGAGATAGATAGATAGACAGACAGACAGACAGGGAGATAGAGAGATAGACAGACAGACAGACAGACAGACAGACAGACAGACAGGTAGATAGAGAGATAGATAGACAGACAGACAGATAGACAGGTAGATAGGTAGATTGATTAATTGATTAATAGGTAGACAATAGCAAACCAGCAGTATCGATGTGTTCCCGTTCCGCCGGTAGTGAAGAGAATGCCGGGCTCCGTCAAGAAAGTTAGATTCGGCTATTTCTCTACCATAGAAAACATCCGGAGTGCCACGAGTTTCTTCCACTTGCAACGAGCCCGTTGGATGAAGGACAGCGAAGAAGTAATGCTGCCTATGAAATATTTAGAACAAATTATATACAAAAAACAAAAGGCAATAAATATATTTTATAAAATCACGAGAACAAATTAATGACGATAACGTAAATTCAACCAGGAAACTCGAATGACGCGAGGGAAAGATTAAATACAAAATGACAAGGGCAAAGAAGAAATAAACCAACACAAGGAAATTACAAGTATCAAATCAAGTTAAAAGATATGAATGGAAAATATAATCCTATGGCCTGGATCAGAGTTCTTTATATCTTAATGGCCCAAGATCGACCCTTTATGAAATTAGTTAAAATTTCTGAATTTTAAATTAATTAAACATCACTTGTAAATATAATTACCTAGAACCTTATTAAATTAAACTTTATTTATTTAGAACAAGTATGGACTTTTTGTCATTTTGACGCTATTCAGGGCATTGAAACACTCTCTCGCAACCGTTCATTTTGGTATCTCATTTGTAACGTAAAACCAAACGAGCATTGTTGTCAGCATAGTTCGGTACACCAACGAAGTCAATACCGATTTCAAGTCATAGTAGGTGATTATAGTAAACAGGCACTTACGCAGAACTTGAAACGAGAACCAAAATTTGGCTCTCCGTCGCCGAGTGAGTCGAGGACCAAGCTAGATGGACGTGTATTTCATAGAACCCTCCGCCTTCCGCCAATGCCGCGCTCTGGTACCAATTCCCTTGAAAGGTGGACGCGATCTCTACAGCGGAATTTGACACAGCAGTCATATTGATAACTTGTATTATTGATATGTAAAGAGAGAGGGAGATGAAAAGGTGCTTATTATACCTTCGGTACAGTTTTGACCGTTGTACGACGTGAATTGACAATCGCAGATGTAGGTCTTCTCTGAGAGGTTGTCAACGCAAGATCCTCCATTCTGGCAGGGCTTGGCATCGCAGAGGTAGTTGCAGCCTTCTGTTATGTCCGCATCGTCTATTTCAAGAGAATTATTACAGTCAGTAAACCGAATGAAATGCAATCTAAGCTAACTCAGGCTAAAAGAATAAGTGACCAGTCAAGAATGGCACCTCTAAAGTAGTTTGTTCGTAGTTATACCTTTTAGCGAGTCTCTTTTTGACCAGGCCGGCAGGTCGATCAGACGGTCGCCTATCTGGAAACCGCGTAAACAGCCGGTGAAGCCCCTGAGCAAAGTGCGAATATACTCTCGATCGACTCCTCCTATAAAGACTTGATAGAAGTCCTCGGGACGCTGTACAGGTCGCGGTGGTTTCACTAGTTCTGATAGCAATACCGCATCGGTTAGTTCAATATCATCAGTTTTAACTGTAACGTCTCTTGTACAGTCAATGATCATCGTTCTAGTTACGGTAGTAGAACTGACTGTGAAAATATCAGCTTGGGATACCTTTGTTTCTGTTGATCCAAGGACGCCTGTGGTATCTATCCAGCAGCTTCAGCGGGGTTTCCGCTGCAGTAACGATTCCGTTTACCACAAGGCTTGTCGCGTGAGGTTCTCTGTCGATGAAGATCTGGATGTGGTCGGCCGTCCCTTTAACGTATACACCAAGTCAATAACTTATAAGATTCGACACTAAAACTAAATGGCCAGTTAACCACCTATACCTGATACGTTGGTAGATAGGGTATGGATAGCGCCCGCGGAGTTGAACTGGAAAACGAGCCGACCGTCTTCCAGGTATATTCCGACAAAGTTATTCAAGTGGTCGTAAGCGTAGAGGACCAGCGAGTTGGTATCCGCGGTGCGTAGGTTCAGTGTCAGGTCGTCGGTGAAGATTCCTTGGAAGTCTCCTTGGCTGAGAGAGTATCCACCATCCTCCAGGAAGATCTCGTGGTTATGAAAAGTAACTCCGTTCAGGTTGATATCTGAAATGTCAGTTAGCAGCTTCAATAGTAAAGGTCAGGTAAGCAGGGGACAATAACAGCAGCAGCAGGAGCAGCAATAATAGCAATACTATTGTTTGAGTGGAAACACTGGAAATCCTTACCCTGCTGGCAATGCCGGCCTATGTGAGCATGAGGGTTGGCACAGAGACACTTGTAAGAGCCCCAGGATTCAACGCAGGTCGCTCCGTTAAGACAGGGATTAGGATCGCACGACAGCTGACAATCCTTGTGGACTGCGCTGGAGAAACGTCGAGGAATGAGCGCGTGCGTGTTGACCAAACGGTCGTTGATCACCAGACCGCGCAAGCAGCCGACCAAACCTAATTGACTCGCTGGGGAATCCTCGTCTACATTTTCACTGAAAATATAACCAACTCTACATTTCTGTAATGTCATGGACTTAACCGAGACTTGAAACAGAGTTACCCAGGAGCTCCGCCAACGTAAAGAAAAGGTCCGAAGGGTCCAAACTGGCTTTCTTGGTCGACGCGGATGAGGAGGTACTGCTGGTTGACAGTAAATCGTATTTCTTGGGCGCTGGAATCGATGGAGACGTGCTGCCATTCACCTGAACTCAAAGGCCGGCTCGATTTTACCGCGTACACGCGTTTATCTCCGTTGACCCAGAATGTCAGCGAGATTTCGTATTCTGTGGAGAATGTAAGCGTCATACTACAAAATGGAAAACTAACGTATGTTGAATGTTGTTAGTGATTCCCCTAGAAGGCCTTCGTTCTGCTTACATTTTCGAGGTCAACTTTCAATTCTTTATTTTACGTTTAACGTATTCGTAGTCATAATTAACTTTAATTACAATTAACTTTAACATAATTAACTTTAATACAATTCAGGTGTACTGAAGTTTATATCATACGATACGATGTTAGTTATTTCCTAGATTTAATAGAAAATAACTAGAAAATACAATGTACTACTTTTGAAAACTGAGAAGTAATAACTTGGTATAACAAACAATATTGTTGTACTGTTAACTGATTCATTAACGATAAGTATTTTAGAAATGATCGTAACACGCATTCATTTCCGTTACAAAAATGACCAGCAATGAATTAACCTATCTGATTTCACTCGGGGTTTGATATAAAAAAATAAAAATCTCACCGTTTTCCAACACGACTCGCAAGAAATCTTGCCTCTGACCGCGATGACGGTGATGGACTAACAGTGCTGGCCACTGGAACGTGCGGAAACTGAAGGACAGAGCTCCTCTGTACCATCCTGGAACTTCCAAGAAGGAATCGGCTGTCTGGAACGTCGTCACATACATCTGAGTACCTGGAATTTAAGATTAAGAAAGGCTTCTTATATCAACTGCATCTCATAATGCTCGTAGTTTTAATGATAATCAAATTAACATAATAATTTAAACAATGTGAAAGAGATTCATCAAACTATTTGAAGCCTGCTACTATAATCATGTTTCAAACCGTTCCATACTCGGTTGTACGCACTCGAGAGGCCCTATGATTAGCTTTCCTTCGCTTTTGGTTTCCAGATTCTTCTGCTGCAGAGCGAAAACCCTGGTAATGGCCAAATGGTCCGGCTGTGTCAGCAGACCCTGATCGGAGTTCCAGCGGTCCTGAGCAGCGTCACAGTTGCAGTACACGCTGCTTTCTATACAAGAGCTGCTATTGGTTGCACAGGGGCATTTGCCGGGAGGAGCTTCGCCAATCGAATCGAGGTAAACGCCGGAAGAAGACTGGAACCACGTGTAGGAATGAAGATCTAGCGGCGCCAGATGACAGTCGTACTTGATGAACTGCCGACACTGAGCGGACTGAGATATCAGCGACCGCAACATGTCGGATGTGAAGCCATCGTAGGTTAAGGAGTAGATGAGGTTCTCGTGATCGCTGCTTCGAATGACCTGCTCTCGGGGGAAAAGGCTCAGTTATCAGTACTAAGTTTGCTGGTACTTAGATAAGTGGTGAATGAAAAGAGACGAAAAGAAAAGAGGAGGGGATTGATCAAGAGTAAACCGTTAACTAGAATTTACCGGAATGTGGAACAAACGAGAAAGTACGAGCGAAATGGATAGAACCATACAAAGATAATCATACCGTTTCAGGTGGAAAGTTATGATGAACCAGTGTCTTCCAAGCTCCCGTGTCAGTGTCCATTTGGCACCTCACCCGTGCAGGTGGATAGGGACCATTTCCGTCAATATCCAGCAGGTAGACTCCGTCTTTGTTTCCTAGCAGGGCTACTTCTTCGCAGCTTCTTCCGTTCACAGCTTTAAAATGTTTAACCAAATGAAGGTTAATAACAGCAATCAAGTGGGAAAGAGCTTACTAGTAGTCTAGTTCTTACTTAAAAGCAATATATACAGCGGGGTTCTCAATGGGAACTTTCCACCCTGGCCAAGTTCAAGAGAAGTTTTATTACTCGTCGTTTTGACGGATAACGAACTTACAAGTTACTACTACTGAAATATCTGTCGACCTACCTTTCTGTCCGTCTATCCATCTACCCAACTGTCTGTCTATCTATCTATCTATCTATCTACCTAGCCATTTCCATCTGTTCATCTGCCCATTTGTTTATCTATCTATCTATCTATCTATCTATCTATCTATCTATCTATCTATCTACCTATCCATCTACCTATTTATTATCCATCTGCGTATCTATCTATCTATCTGTCTATCTATCTGTCTATCTATCTGTCTATCTATCTGTCGATCTATGTATTTATCTATCTGTCTATCTATCTATCTAGCCATTTCCATCTGTCCATCTGCCCGTTTGTTTATCTATCTATCTATCTACCTATTTATTATCCATCTGCATATCTATCCGTCTCAAAACAGTTAAAAAACCATCTGAAAAAAAAACTACTAAAATTTAATTCAACCTTAAATTTTAGTCGGGTCGCTGCATGATGTTGCTAAAACATTATCTCAAGGGAATGTTTTTCTTCTAGAACGGTCCGTCATTCAGAGTCGTGATTTTCTCTGAACCGTTTCCTACAACACTTGATCTGATGAATTCGCGAAACCGTCTTACCAAACTGACATCTCGAGCCAACATATCCTGTCCCACTGCAGTCACAGGTGACGCCGTTTTCGGAAGTTAGCAAGCAAGTTCCATTGTGTAGGCACAGGTTGGCTTCGCCACATGGGTCCTCAGTCGCGTAACAACTACCGAAGAGGACGGCTTTAGCGTTCCATCCTTTGCGAGAGATTTCACGAGGATCTTGTCTGACGCGGTTAATGATGATATCCTTCATGCAGCCGAGGAAACCTTTCAATACAAAAAACAAATTAAGTCTTAAACAAAAGCAATTAATTTTCACGCAAAGTTAAAGACAAAGTAGTCTTCATATACATTATTATCAAGTTACTGTGATGCAAGTAGATATGTCCAACAGGTTGAAATGCAAGTATTAGTCTCATATGTTCACACTGGTGCAATCATAGAGGAGTAAGAGATTACTAGAGTTTCGGTCGAGGAGGTTCGCTCCAAAGACGATTCTGTCTGCTACTTGGAAAGGCTTTGGTAATATCCGCCGCAGAATCACCGATGGAGATACCCGTTGATCGACGGCCAGGACGACTTCTTCTGCATTGTGCTTGAACAAGATCTACAATAATGCAGAAATCAGCATATGTATAACATCCTTTTTTCAGCAAAGTTAATCATCTACTCGATGCCACGATCCATCATGAAGTGCTGATCCTTCGTTCAGCACAGACACGTATGTAGCGTTGATCAAGTCCGCGTAGACTCTCATCTCTAAGCTGGATCTCGTCAACCTTAACTGAATTGAAAATACATCAATTGGTTCCCAATGAAGGTGGCGCTTAAGTTTACCTCCCACAGTCCGGCAGAGTCGTCGGTAAACCTTACTTTCCCGCTGACCAACACCGCTGAGATATCGTTAGTCCTGAACGAGAAGCTCAGTTCTAAAGGATATCTGAACAACGGTAGCTGTTCTGGTACGTCCAACACGAGTTGGGATTCTCTTAGCGGAAACGTAATTGGCATCTCTGGTAGGGCGCGGCAGTCACCGAATTTGGGTGGGTTGTCACCGTGAAAGATGGCTTCATCGGAGTTGACTCGCAGTTTGTACAGTACCGAAACGTCGTTGATGTAGACTTCTTTGAGACAACCCACGAAATTGTTGCTAGGTAGCAGGCCTAGTCATAACACGGGTAAATTTTGAAAATTGTGTAATTATACTGGTTAGTACTGCCAGGATTGCTTGTTGCAGGGCCGCCACCGATGTAAATGAAGGGATCCATCTGCGGGTAGTTTTCGCCATCGAAGAGACTGTTCGTCTGCCGTCCATCAACGAAGACCAAAGGACGAGATCCATTGTAGACCAAGGTGAAATTATGCCAGAGTCCGTTATTTAGCTGCTCTCCAACGACAGCAAATTGGGAAACTTCCTTGACGCGCAAATCCAGGTGCAAAGAGCCGTTCTTCAGCAAAGAGACATCGATGTGGTCTGACGAACCTCTGCAGTATAGAAGGCTTGAACCACCTGCATGAGTCTTCCAACCGAAGTTAACGAACCTTATAGTGATGTTATAAGCATTGCCCGTGGCTCTGTGTTAAAAGTTACCCGAAATAAAAGACTTAGTCGGTTAATTTCTGCAGAGCTTCTTTCCGCCCAGTCGCCGAGTCTGTACGACAAGTGAGAAAAGCCATCCAGCGTAACCACAGCAGGATCTTTAAAGAAACAGTTAACGTAGAAATTTTCAATAATTGCTGTTTAAATTAAACCTGCGGGAAATAAGTTAAACTGTTCAACTGTATAAACAAGTAACGAGGGACGCGGGAAGCCAACTGAAGGATCCGTCGTGATTCGAACTTGAGTCAAACGACTAAGTAAGTGCAATACGTCAGAGAAATAAAACGTCGAAGTTACCATCGTAATCGCAGGTATTTCCTTCGTGTGAAGTTCCGTAACAATCGCACGTGGTTCTATGGTAGTGATTCAGGCACTTGGCACCATTGCGGCACTTGTTCTCGCTCGTAGCACACCTGCACGTAAAACTGTTTGTAGTTTCAGGTTCTTATCCCAACGGAAAGAAGATATACCTGTCAATGCAGCCTTCCTCCACATGTTGGTGTTGAGAGGCAAGCAAGGGTTTGACTGAATCTGACTGCCACCTTCCGGTTTGCGTCTGAACATGACGAATGCAACCGTAGAATTGGTCCTTGGTGTAGAGCCAATCATCGCTGGTTTTATTCACACCTAAGAAGACAACAGAAGAATTTCCAGATTGTTTTGATCTTACGTGAAAGACAGGTCTTCCACAATCAACCTCCGATGAAGATGACCGAGGAATTCGTTTCGCTGTCGTCATCGTCGTGAATATCGCGGTCGTTTTCCCAAATAAGCGTGACCGAAGGTTCAGCAGCTGCTTTGTCCAATGTGATTTGCACTTGTCGCAATTCGGTGTCCACGCGCAGTTGAACTTCGTGCCATTGGTCATCACCCAGTCCTATAGATTGAAGTGTTGGTGTCATTTAACTAAAGTTGATTTGAAGTCATTTTATTTTTAATATCTAATTCTAAAATGAAGTTATGCATGGCAGCATGGGAAGAAATTAGGTCTAACCGTTAACAGAAACTACAAGGCAATTGCCTAACATCTAACAAGCCACGGCACAGTCAAGAGCAATAAAAAAGGTTCTTGCTGGGGAGAACGTATATTGCGTATTACCCCTACACTTTCAAAGATATAACAACCCAAAAAATACCGAGCATAGGCCTAGTAGTACTTAATACGAATCCCAAGTTTCGTCGAAATCGGTTTGTTAGTTTTGCTAAAATAAAATCCTAAAATTATATTAATTACCCGCCATTCAGGATCCTTTTATCCCCCTCGAGATTGTACTACGAAATGCAAGTAACTTTCAGATTCGTTTAGAAATGGAACTGCGTTTTGACGCATAATTATTATGAAGTGTAGCACGCTAAGTTGGGTAGATTAGTCGAGCCATGCTTAAGAAACCTTTCAGATGGGATAATTCTATTACAATGTCAATATTCTACTATTGGTTTTACGTGTCACTTGACGTTAAGATTGCTGAAAAACAACTATGAACAGAACAACTCACCAGCACCAATAAGGTTTGATGTTTCCGTGAAATCGACGACCAAGACTGATTTGAGACGGCCTGCCTCCAAAAGAACGTGGAGTTCGTACTCGGTTCGCCCGCGGCGCAGGTTGTGGTAAAACAGCAACCCTTCGCCCCGAGTAGTGCGAAATTCGAAACTGATTTCTTGCGTCTCCCTAGTAAACATTCAGTCGAAAACTTGACACTTATTTTCTTAATTGCAATCAATTATGGCAAAGTATAATCAAGTTAGTTGAAAGTTTGTACCTAAGAGGAAAGAACTGCAGTTCGTTATGCGATATTGCAATGTAGGACGACGGCCTGGTGAAAGTAAAGGCAATTTTGTTCGATTTGCTGCTGAGCACTAGGAAATTGGAGAGTCTCTCATTAGGTTGAGAGTTTCCGGGTGACAGGGTGGACTGGTCGCACCGGGATAAGCAATCTTCCTCGGCAGCAAAGTTATTCTGGTTGCCATGGCAACCGGTGTAGATAAACTGACGACAACGGCCGTGCTGTCTGTCGTAAAAATACCGAAGAAACTGCGATCCGCAGTGGCCAGGATCGGGAGATAAGGAGCAAGGATCTGTCTCTGATGACTGGCAACCGATCAAGCAGGTAAACCACGAGAACGCAACGAGATTTGTAACGTTTATCCTCATTCTGCAAACAATAACCCATAATACTTTAACCATAATCTAAAGCAACATTGATTATAATTATACTGACATGCAAGGTTACGAGCCTATTAATTTGGTGTATTTAATATCTACAGGCTTTTCTACAAAGGTGATTAAGTTGAGTGTATTAACTTGTAATTCTTAACTGTTTTTCATCATTAATTAGCCTATACTTTCACATGGTCTAATCAAAGAGGACCTACAAAGCCCACGGGCGAGGAATGCACTTCAAAGTAGCTATTCCCCATATAATAATTCCCAATGCCCATCACGCGTTTTAAACGTGACCTGCATTCCATGAGCAATTTTTCGTTTTCTCGTGTTGTGTAACAGAGATAACTAAACTTAATGTTATGATTACGTCCTTTAATCAGGCGTTTCAGTACAACAACTGTAATACCTTTTGACAAGTAGCCCAGCGATTTCACACCACGAGAATCCCTGTATCGAGGAACTTCACAGAACTAACGCGTGTGATAGAAGCTCGACTGTTAGGTCCACATAGCCGGCTCAGGTCGGTTCAACGAGCCACACTGGGAGTGAATCATACAAGCCGAAATCTACACAGCATCCGCGGACATGCCGAAGCAAAACGTCGGTCCATTATTACAACGAGGAATATACTGGCCGATCGAGTGACCTTGGCATGCTGTCAAAAGTTTCATTTTCATAGCATTATCTCAGAATGCTCACCGGCGTTTTTTTATGTACAGATATTTTCACTATACTCGGGTTAAACTACCGTCTGTTATAGACTACGTAGACATAAATATATGCGATACTGACTATATATATCAGTTTAACGGAATTTAAATAAACACGATATACTAATAGGCATGAATGTAACATTCTGCACGAAAAGACCGCTAATCAAGAATAAAAGATTCGGTTCCCAGTTCCTATTTGCCGTTTATTTACAGCAATCTAGTGAAACCCCAACAATGTCGCAGTATCCCAAGTATTTCATATCGACAATTCAACAACGGGCTATTAGCCGGCGATCAGGATTTCTGCTCCACTGGCCTCATGTAGATGTCGTGTATCTAAACGAAAGACAAGAAAGGTTGATATTAAGCTTTTTGACCGCCAATTCATGTACCAGTCTAGAGCAATAAAAAGGGATTCTTGCTGGCGACAAGTTATTTGCTTATAACTCCCAGAATTATAAGTATTTAGCAGCCAAAAAATTACCCTGAGTGGGTCTAATAGTCCTTAACCGACTGGGAAAGTTTCGTTGAAATTGGTTTTATACTTTAGCCAAAATAAAACCCGAAACATTAAAAGTTATTTCATTTCCCTTGTTTAACTTTGAACAAACAATTGAACGAAGTTACACAATTTCCCGACAGAGTTTTTGGAGTGTTAAGTTAGTTTACCTGGACATGTGGAGGAGTACTAAGCGCATATATAGCAGCATCGGCGACGTCCTTGGCGTCTAAACAGCGGATACTCTTGTATGTTGACTCGGCTCGTCCCGGTTCTGAGTTGTACATGCGGTAAGCGAACTCTGTCTCGACCAGCCCGGGGCTAATGGACTGAACACGAAATTGTTCACAGTTCAATTATTATCGCGTACATAACAAGACGATAATGTACTGTACGAGTGAGAAATATATAACGTTGTAAATGTACAATACTATATTGATTGTAATATTGTTCTTAAAGGTTATTGCGCTCACAGAAACGCGGATGTGGCTTCCCAGGTCGACCAACTCCTGCCGCAGTCCCTCGGTCAAGGCGCTGACTGCGTGTTTGGTAGCCGAGTAGAAACGGGTGCTGGAGGCTCCTGGTGGGACACGATGGCCGGATAAACTAATTTTAGAGCCATTGTATCACATAAGATGTAGACACTTGATTGGTCTTTACTGATTTTCACCTGTTGATATGGATGACGTGACCGTCGTCAACTCCCCGCTGCCTCATCGAATTGACCGCCTCTTGCGTGCAAACACAAAGGCCTATCACATTGACGTCCATCATATACCTCCAGGATTCCACTTTACCCTCTGCTCTCCAAACATAAGAATTATTATCACGTCATGATGTTCGCACACATAAGCGAAACACGTACTAAACAAACATCTCTTACCGAGGAGAGTTTCGTTAATGCTGAGCCCCGCATTATTAATACAGACATCAACACCACCGATGTTGGTGGAGATCCAAGCGAACATGGCTCGAACTTCTTCTTCCTTTGAAATATCGCACTTGTGGGCGAACAGCTCCCCTTTCTCCGTCTTTAACTTGGTGGCCATCTACACAATAATATTTCAATTTATTAAATGCAGTAAGTACACTCATATCTATACTAGGAACTCAACAGAAGAAAGGTTCATTATCAGTCATTTAAGCATCTTCTCAGGTACAAGTCCAGTATAATACATACTTCATTGATTTTGTCGACATTGCGAGCACAGCCGACCACTTTCATTCCGTGCTGAACGAGCTGCTCACACAGAGAGGCTCCGATACCCGCACTCGCTCCCGTAACCAAAGCCACACGACCTGCCCAACGTTCCATGTTGACCAACGCGCTGACGACAAGCCTGTTAAACAACTTTTTTTATGTATTAGCGTTATACAAACCTTGTTTAAAAAGGTTATAGCAAGCTTTCTATTGACCGTATTAAAAGGTTGATTCACAACTGCCAAACATCTTGCGTAACAATACTGTGTAGGAGGCTCAACATTCATGGTTCGCTTTATAATTTAACAATCAGTTATTAATTACATCTGAAGTGAACCAAAGTGAAGACCAAAAGGGTTCCATGTCATTCGCATTCAGCACTGTTAGTAAAGGTAGCGAATGGAAAGGCCACATTGAACCATAATAGGAGACCTCATCACGTGCATCTTATTACTTTATACTCTGTTTCTGTTTATAAAATACAATATTAACGTTATAACTGAAGACAGTTGATTACCCGCTAAGATCTAAACTGAATAAGAGAACTCAAAGGTTTTCAGAAATTTGTAAACACAACTGCAGCAGCGACAGCGTTGCCAGGTTGCCGCAAAATATTTGCGCTAAATCACGTTTCACTGCAGCATAAAATTAAACGGCTAACGGGAATCATAACTTGCAAAATACTTATTATTCACAGGTATCTTAATGATGTCATTTCACGAGGTAAAGTATTTATGGTTTATTCGAGGACTTGAAAAGCTCGTATTTTTACCGTCATGGAAACAGATCAACTGGTGGACTAATTACTGCAAGAAAACCCAACGCAAATTACCATTTAGATAATATTATGATATGCCACTGGTACACGAGCTTAACAGACTAAAATGCAAGGTCACTACGTTTAATTTACCTTCTGTTCGAAAAGATATCTCTCACCGCTTGAGTAAGACCACCACGGCGCAGACGAACTTCTTTCTACTGTCGCCTTATGGCCCAGCAACACTTATCTCTATCCGCTCTAATCATACACGAAAAGCCTGGAGATATAAACAGAGTACCAAAGGACAAAAGAGATAAAACGGTTGGCAAATTGTATTAAGAATTGACAAGTTTATCATACGCGTTTTCCACTGTGAAGAATAAAAAACCAAAAAAAAATAGTGATGGGAGCGACAAACTTGGGTCCTCAGTATTCAAGTTCGGGGTTTCATGCGAGCCCAAACCGCTCGGCACGCTTCTTTTTAATTTCATCGTCCACGGGACTCGGTTTCAATCCGAAGCGTTCAGCTCGTTTCTGCTTCTTACTGTCGTCCGCCTCCGGTGCGACAATGCCGAATCTTTCTTTGCGTTTCTGAAGCTTTTCGCCACCCACTCCCTAAAAGATTACACAATTAAGTTGATTAAATTGTCTTTAGTTCCTAGATTTCTATTAAGTTTCCGAATAATTTGACGATGTAATTTACCAAACTAATTGAAGTTTCAGTTAACTTTTTAAAACGTCAAGTTTGGCTAATCAGATACTTACGGTTTGATTTAGTACAATAACAGGTTATAATAATTTTTATTACATTACTTACAGTAATACTAAGAATGACGTAATAACACTTGTAACAGTAATAATAATGGGGCGAAAGATAAATATCAAGATTTGTGTGTATGCCTTCGGAGCGGTGGATGTAGCCGAGGAGCCGTTGTCGACTCCAAACCGTTCTGCACGTGCTAGTTTCTTGGCACTTTCAGGCGCGGGCACCCCGAACTTCTCGGCACGGAGTTTCAAGCGTTCCTGCATCGGCAAAGCTGACAGCTTCACAACCTTCTTATCCTCTGTCGTGGATTCCTCGTCGTCTTTGCTGGGTTCTGGCTGTTGTTTAGCTGCACCTGCAGTAGTTTCATTATCAGAGAACACGGAATTATGGCGAGAAAGACATTCGTACTGTATTTTATGTTGATTTTAATTGACTATAATTACATACATGTTTTTATCACTATATAAAGTTTATCATCTATTTCAAATCTTAGCCTTTCTTTGTCCATCTGTGAGCGTTCTAAATGGTTTTAGTAAACTGGAAATGAGTGTTACCCAAAATTGGTTGCACACTTGGCCCTGTGGTCCTGTTGAGAACAACCTTCTTAGGTGCTGATTTTGCAGATTCACTAGAGGGCAGAAAAAGAAAACCATTACTGACTTCCGTTTAGTGAACACGTATCTTAAGACGGTATACGTTGCTGCAGTAGACGGTGGCGTCGGCACAGTAGGCGAGAGCAAGTCCGTGTCGTCTTCGTTGGGTAGCGTTTCACTGTTGGAAAGAATTTCCGAGTCCTCCTACAAGCAATCGTCACTGTAACATGCTACGAATGCCACACTTCCCGAAACGGGAAAACGAGCTTACCGCTAGGACGTCATCTTCGTCGAGAAGGTCATCGTTATCTCCGCTGGGGTCTACATCTAATTTTGAATTTTGGTTAGCTAGTCCTCTTACAGTGTATTACAATATGGAAGAGACATACCCTGAAGGGCCTCCTGAAGTCGATCCGCTAGCTCGTTCTTAGTTCCGTTCGTGCTGAGGCCTCGAGATTTCAGCTCCTTCTTAAGATCCACCACCTGTGGAATTATACCTTGTTTAATTTATCATCAACTAAGACATCTTAACATAAAGAAAATAATTCAAAAACTTGTGTTGTACACAAATTCAGCTAAGACGTAAGAGATAAAACTACAAACAAACGTATCAAATCAAACAGAATGTTATTTTGTAACACAGACATGACATTATAGTTAACAGAATAAACCAACAAAACATTGATGTTGACTGACTAACAATGAAACGTACCATGCAAACATTGTAAAGTTAAACCTCTTTCGTAACTAGTTTTAAATTTACAAACAATGAAATGTCACCTTGAGTTTTGAAACGTCCATGATGACAAAAGTTTTGTTTAGTGCCGGCCTCAGTAGCGCAGGAAACGACGCAAGCCTTTCGAAGCGTCTGCTACATTGGTAAAGAAAGTGATAAAGCAACGTTGCCAGATATATTCTATCATAAAATTTAAATAATAGTCTATTCTTATGAAACCTAAACCAAAAGTTACAGGATAATTTATAGAGCACCGTACAATTTACCAGGATATCTTAAAAAAAAGCCTTTAAGTTTATTACATTCTTGTTTTTATATTATAAACTAAATTCTACGAAGTGAAATGTGTTAGTGTGTTGAGTGTCTCAGTTAATTGCGAATTTGTTTTATTATTAACTCTTTGAATGACTTAACTGCCCTTGAACTTTTGCAATTACGAATGTGTAATTAACCTTTTCTTTTAATTAAACAAACTGCAATAACTTACTAAACACCGATTTCAGCGTCTAAACTGTGATCTTTCTTTACAATCATCAGTTTAAACTGCTCGAATTAAGTCTATAGTTTACGAAACCAATATTAACTCTGGTTAAAACTCAAATCCGTATGCGATGTTATAGTTCCTATTATAAGAAAACCAGCCTCAGTCTTCGTTTCTAACATGTTCAAGTCAAATCAGCCCCTTTCCAGTGGTTTTTGGTTAGTCACCCAACCCTTTACGTGGATTCCAGGGGGTGGGAGGAAAGAACTAGTTAATTGCTGAAGTCTCTCTATTGTTAGCTCGAGAAGTTGAACTGTTCGACTTGTTTCTTTTATTCATTTCGTCAGGCGCGCATTTTCCTCCGTTTCCATTGCTTCTCAGCATAATTCAAAACCACATCCGTTTCCCTGTTACCTTGTTCTGGCATTGTTACAAAACCGACTGCGATAATGTTCGTTACGAGGTTCCAAACGGTTTCTAAACGTTGCAATACTCGTTCAGTTAGCTGTTATAGCTGCAATATAGCGCCCGTGTTCCTTAGATTCGCTGTCTTATGGACATCAGTAAGCAGTTTCAGATGTGCATTTCAAACCGTCATCAAGTTTAAGTGTAGTGTTGATGTTTATGGTTAGTTGTATATGCTAACCTTATCGTTTCAATGAACTTGTATATATATATCTCTCTTTCTTAATAGCCACAGGAAAAGCTTTTAATTACAATGCTGGGATAATCTCGCCTTATGGTTACTTTCCTCTCGTATAATTACTTCCTCTCTTGCTGCGTTATTCCACGGTGGTTATTGATTTTTCTAGCCGACTGCTACGCATGCGCCCTCGGTAGGGGTTTCAGCTAACCATTACATTCTAAGCAAACCAACAGATCCTTGGAATGCTATGATTATGGAGTGCCAGTTTACGCATAAAGCTTCCATTATAAGAACCTTAACTGTAATTATCTTATCAATAAGGGTTCTATACATAGTGGGAATCTGCTGGGGAAAAAACGGCGAGAATCCCGGAGGAATCCTAATTACCTCACAGCCAGCCGGTTATATTAGACTTGGTTATTGAACACTCTGAATTAAATCCATATTTCATGGTGCGGAGCGTATTATGATGAAGACTGCGTCTCGTGTTCTATAGAAGCATATTAGGACATTCCATCTTTTGTGCAGTTCTTCATAACAAGAGGCTTTTCGCGCACACTGCGATTACCAACACCCACCAACTCTTTCAAATCTTCTCAGTTTGGCTATTACACTGCGGCTTTTACTTTTTTCGTGTTAATTAACGAAGCTATACTAGGATAAGTTTAGTTATAGTTGATTTCAATGGTTTGTAAAGTTTGACTCCCTTTGGAGGATAGTTGCTGCATGGTGAGCTGATTTGGACAGCTGGGGAAAACTTGGGGCGCCTGCCTGGAAAATACTCGCTCGACATGCTGGTAGGCCATGCCCGCGTTTTATCGGATTGCTGGCCCCAGTCTGTGGACAACCGCTCAACAAGTGACAACAAGTTGCAGACACACATGGAGAGCAGCGAGGAATCACGCCACATACTCGAAGCTCAGGTTTTCGATAAGACGGTTGCAAATCGACTGACATTCTTACCAGTAACGACAATTTCATCTTTTCAACAGGATGACAAGGATGATGCCAAGGAGAAAAGCAGTCTGCCACAGGCTTCTTTCAACTACATCAACTCCATCATTGGAAGTGGGATCATCGGTAAATCTTTGACTGGACCAATCAAAACCTATATCTAGCTCAACTGAGAATGTGTTAATAACGTTAACGTAATTAAATGTGAAGGTATGGCGTACGCCCTTCATCAAGCCGGAGTGTTAATGGGGCTGGTGCTGTTCGTTCTAATGGGGATCGTCACCGATTATTCTCTGGTTATCCTTGTCAAAGCCAGTAATTGCGCTGGCGTTAATTCATATCCGGCGGTCGTGAACGCTGCCTTTGGAAAGACCGGCTATGTCATCATATCAATATTGCAGTTTGTGTATCCGACAATAGGTAAGTTATATCTTGACAACTAATCGCTGTACAAGTTATGTAAGACCTGCAATTTATAATAGAAGGTAGAAGGCATAACTTCATAGAGTTTAACTTAGTATTCGTATTCGGTAATGATGGGGAACAGCTCGATGACGTTGATTTGATTTATCGAAGAGCCATCTATCGGTAGCGTCCAGAACTAACCTTCAACTTGTAGTTTAGAATCTGTGTTAATATGAATCCAAGCAAGGGTTCATTGTCAGATAAACCCTTTTATTTCAAGTTGGCTCGTTAAAGTTTGGCCTATATATACCTTGTTAATGGAAGTTTATGTTAACGATACCTGCAGCAATGGTCAGCTACAACGTGATCGTCGGTGACACTATAACCAAGGTGGTCAAGTACTATGGAAACGTGGACGAGAGCAGTCTTTGGGCGCGTCGTGACTTCATAATCTGTTTGACGAGTCTCTTCATCTGCCTGCCCTTGTCCTTCTACAAAGGTATGACCAAGTTGTCCAGGATTTCTTTCGTCTCCCTCGTCTTCACCGGGTTCATTCTGCTGGCCATCTTCGCCAGGGCTATTACGCTCGGCCCTACTATGTAAGTGAATCGTTGCACTTGGAATCAACTAGTAAACTTGACTTACTTTCAGTTTTACTGCAGAAACTCTGGTAAGGGTATGTTGGCCATACGACTTTATTGCGAACTTAAGTTAGTCGGATATTGTCAGTTGGACTTGATATAGAATTCATGAAAGTGGTAATCGCTGATTAAACAAACAGTATATAGCGTGTAATTGTGTGTAATACCTTGTACAGTATGTATTTACTCAACTTGTGGGTAATCTAGTACCTCAGCTTCCTATTCCGTTTGACATTTGTAGATGATCTGATGATGCTGTGCATGGAATATGTCAGTATCTCTAGTTATGTTAGTCCATATGCAAAGGTGGATGCGAGTCACATACTCCAAAGCTCGGTCATGCTAACTAGGCTTTACTCTAGTAGTTAGAGCCCTGCCAATTGTTTCGTCTTTACATTTACACTATAGTTTGTAACTTGGGACTATGTTAAGGGTGTGCATGATTTCCACATGGAATAATATCAAGTTCATATCGCAAAGTCTGTTGGTTTAGCTTCAAGTCAAGTGAACTGAAGTAGTTGAATAATCTGTGACTGAAATTAAAAGACCCAGAACTGAAGACGCGTGGCAGCTGTTCAACAACGGAGTGACGCAGTCCATCGCCATCTCTGCATTTGGTAAATCAATTATGACTTTCCATTTTTTACACAGTTTTCCCACGAGTACTGCAATCTGATTGTCGGTAGAAACAGGGATCGGAATTTAATCATGTCTCGAATGTATAGCTTTCATGTGCCATCACAGCACCTTTCTGGTGTACGGCTCGCTGCGTCAACCCAGTGAAGAGAAGTGGCGTCGTCTGACACACACGTCGCTTTTCATCTCGGCCGTCATCGAAATCTTGTTCGCCCTGGTCGGTTACGCTACATTCACTGGTTACGTTCAAGGTACATAACCATCATAGATTTCGTAATACATTTTCTGTTGCTGTAACTATGATTACTCTTCTGCTGTTACAAGTAGTGAATTTCTCGAACTATACTTTCACTAGTGTTGGTTAATGAGCGAATTAGACATAACAAAAACTATCCTATTCAGCTTGGAGTGTTAACTTACCGTAGATTACTTTGGACCTATATGACATTTGGCTAGTCTTGTGAGGACTGAAAGGATTCATCAACTTTGACGTTTAATATCAACATAACTATTTGCCCGAATCATCTGAAACTTTCCAGTCAGGTTCTAGTACATAAAGTGACGTCTCGAGTGAATTTTCGTTGTTGAGCAGACACAACTTTAAAAGATACAAGCAAAAGACCTTGAAGTCCTTATCTTATGCGGTTCCCTTTCTCTATGTGGTAGACTGTACAATCTAGTTGCTGGGCTAAGGTTGAATCCATTATTGCTCCAACACTTTCAAAGATATGGCTATTAAAAAATACTGGACGTATACCTGGTATGGTTTAATTCACTCTTGAAGTTTCGTTAAAAATGGTTCGTTAGTTTAGCCAAAATAAAATCCTAGAGTTTAAAACTTTTAATTATCGGCCATTCAAGACCCTTAGTTTTATTTGCTCTGGACTTGTACGTTGATTAGCTTGTCTAAAGCAAGATTGGAATTGCTTTTTCTCAAGGTGACCTCTTGGAGAACTATTGCCGTGGAGACCACCTGATTAATGCAGCGCGAGTGCTTTTCTGCATCACAATCCTGTTGACATATCCAATCGAGTGCTTTGTCGCCCGAGACGTGGCACTGAGCACTTTCTGCGAAAACTACAGCCATGACGACGAGGGATCCGTTATAGAAAAGAAACGCCTCTTCGTCACCATTATACTGGTTTGCGTAACTTGTCTCGTATCGTTCACCACCGACTGCTTGGGTATCGTCCTGGAACTCAACGTAAGTATCTTTACACCTAACTGCTATCATTTCTTGCGTAACCAGAAACAGAGCTATAATCTCTCCGGGCTTTTCAGCTGCTAAGATGTTGTATACAATCATAACCTTACAATAGGATAATGAGCATTAAGTTCTCTTCACCAAGGTAATTCATAAACTATCGCATTATAGTAATTGTGATTGTGCCATTGAAAGGGAACCATTGCAGCCATTCCGCTAGCGTACATCCTTCCAGCTGTCTGCTATTTGCGACTGGAACCGACTCGGGTACTTTCACTTCACAAGTTACCTGCCGTCCTGTTAACAGCCATCGGGACGGCCATCGCCGTGTCCGGCATCGTCATGATCGGCGTCCGCTGGGGTGTCAACTCGTCGTGCAGTCATGGAACTGAATTGTTCTACTGCAATTCCACTACAAACAGTACAGTCGACGAGTTGTAATTCCTTCAGATGTTTATAACAAAGTCGTTGTGTCTATGATATAATGTTTACTGTCGACCGTGGAAACTTATTCACCTTCTCAAAGTTAAACACTTTCCATTTCCTCTTTTTCATTGAGATTCTGACCCCGTCATTCTGTTTTAACGAAACATAACTGATTCATTGGAGTCTTCGTAACACTTGGGGTGCGCCTCTGGGTGTGTTTTCCTTCATACAGTATAATACATGTTTCTGAAAATACGTAAAGCCAAGAGTAAGCCATTCGATTGAATGTTTTTGGATGATTTTACATCAATAAAAAAAAGACGATCTAAATTAGATTCGAGAATGCAAATTTTATTCTTCTGAAAGTTGTAGCAGGTTAACCAATACAATGCGGATTTTATTTTCCCGACAACAAGCCAACACAGGCGGAATTTTCTAGGGATTCCGGATGAAGGTCCGACCCGTGATAGTCTTCTTCTCGACGTTCTTGGGCTCGGGGCGAGCTCGGTTCAAAACCTTCAGGAAGTCGGACGTCTTGGCACGCATGCGTGAGTGAATGTAAGCCTTGCTGCACTTGATGTGGTAATGCAAGTAATCGCGAAACATGTGAATCAAGTTGATGGTGTTGTCGCGCACGTTCTTGTTCGTATGGCGGGGAAACAGTACTGCGGAGAAAAAAAGACAGGAACGATAAAAGTCAAATTTCAGTAGCACAAGAACTTTAGCTAACCAACTTAATAGCTGTAATTGTCCACCATAATAACAATTTAGCTACTTGCCGGAAAGTAACGAGACTTACCAAATGTAATGTAGCCTATGTTATCGCCAACTCGGGCATCCGTGTTCTGAAGTTCCAACGGGGGCTCCTTATGCGAGAAAAGAACTTGGGGTGCTGTGTGAGATGCTCGGCGTCCCTCTCTCAACTCCTGCAGGAATACCTTGCCGAGGACGATGTCGTCCTCGTCACGGAAGACGGTGCTGAAGACCACGGTGACTCGATCAGCTTTGGCTTCAACGTACATCGTTTCTTCGTCCCGATAATGGATAACGGCTCTCTTGTGACCCTCTTCTCCGCGCTCCTGAAACTCGAAGTACTTTTCAAACACCGAGGCGAAGCAGTTGCGTTTCAAGAGCCCAATTTTGCGCACAACCTCCTCCCAGTTGCTGGGTATGTTTTCCAAGTCGATAACGACAGAAATGTTGTATCCTACGAGAATAGCGTTATTAGTGCATATACAAGACGTTGCAAAGAGTGTGGCGTATACCCTCTTCTGGTGTTGACAGCAGATTGCCATATTCCCGTTTCAACAGTTCGTCAGCTCCATGTTCTTGGAGGTCCTTGAAGAACTTCAGCGAAATGCTGACCTGTAAACGCAGCCAAACGCGTCACGTTACCGTACACGATGGCGAGCTAAACTCTGTCTGTTACCTGAACTTTGGATTTGTTGCCTTCGGGATTGGATATGTGAAACAAGACACCATCAAAATCTGCGACCGTGACATTCACGGACTCTGGTTTGTTCCTGCAGACACAAATCATTAATCAATTATTATGTAATGCCACACATTTAAACTTGTTCCTTTAGTTTGAGAGGGGGAACAACTTTGGGTGAGGTGGGGGTCTTGTGACAAAACAAACACAAACAAGGAAACTGATAAATAATTAAGCTTGCTACTAACCCGGCTAAAGCATTTTTAATCTTCACAGTAAGCGTGTCTTCCACAATCTTGTTATTGATTTCCAGCAAAATCATGCTAACTACAATCTGAGGCAAATTTTCAATGTATTTAGACTTGTGACAGGTCCGTTTTTCGATGACTTCTCCCTTAGGGCGTGGAATACAGAGTTGCCAGACAACGTTCAGAAATTAACAAACTGGGCAAAACGGGAAGTTGAACCGCGCGCGGATACGTACAGATAACAAACGAGTGCAAGTTTGACGCAATAGTCTCATTTCCTAGGTTTTTCAGCTGTAACAATCACAACGCTTCACAATCGTATTACTATAGATCAAAATTAGAACTAGCTACGATATTATGCAATAACATTACTGATCTGTATTCGTAGATTTCCATCAAAATGTCATGAAATATATGGTCTACCGGGTGTTAAATGGTTAACGTATGCAATATATTAAAAGGTCAGTTTGTATTTGATCTGTGCTTAACGTGTTAATTGTATATCCAACATTTCTATAGCCCCAGGCTATTTGTATATTCTCGCACTAGTATCAAAACTATAACTATTGTACTAAGCTACTTGTAACTATTGCGTACTAGTATTATTCACCTATCTTGGTATATTTCCAATGAAATTTTCAGAAAATTTATAAACAAAAACAAAGAATCTTAAATGGCCAGCTTGAGAATAATTTAAAAAGGAATTGGCTCTGTGTGTATTATGGTTTTAATTGTATCCAATATTTCTCATCTCAGGCTTGTTTACATTAATCCTTGTCGTCTTCGTTAAAACGAGTTCAGCAAAATCGACTTGCCAAGGACATCCGGGGTGTGTGGGGAGAAACTCTCTTCTGTTCTGTACAACTCGTATAGAGTTTTGTAACGGATTGGTTACATTACCGAAAGCAGGTGCTACTCCAATAAAATGTAAATAAACTTACAGAAACTGAAAGAGATTGCGTTTTTAAACATTTATGCAGATAGGATTATAGGTGAAGTTTACAAAATATTTTAGCATTTTAAGCTACAGTTTTTAATACCCGTAGTGCTTGGTAGTATAAACACCCAATTGCAACCTTGAAGCTGTTGTACCAAAGCAAAGACACGGCGCATCCGTAATAGGTTTATCATGCAGTTTTGTCCTTAAATTGAGTATTCTGCACGGGTTCGGGACGTTGTGTTTACGGATAAGGGTTTTCTACGAGTCAGATCATGATCCAAAGGGGATTCCAGTTTTCAGTCAGGTTTTCCTCGTCCGCCCGTGAAGATTTCCCAAGGTCTGCTTAAATTATACTCCCGCCTCTTGGTGTGCAAAGTTCTTTAGTCGACAAGTCTACTTCGATCAGCCAGCATCTGAGACAGAAAACCTGGTCCATTTAAACCGTTCCAAGTGCCTCTCTTGATACAAACTTTGAGTATCATTGACTATCTGTAGTTCCAGCTCAGGATATCTGGAACAATGAGTACAAAGAAAGGGTACGTAACGTCAAAAGTAGCAACCTTTCAGACTGATCTATTTGCAGCTGGATAGTAAGACTAAACATCGTTTTCCTGGCTTGCCTGGACTAACTTTAAACCACTCCAGATAGCAGAGTATTAGTTTTGACTGCATTGAATTCAGCCTCGTTTCATTGCAGGCGTTTACTATAACTGAATTTTTAGAATTGAAATCCGTTAATTTGTAATTGAGTGTAGCGTAACACCTTTCCTTGGGTAGGTTCTGTTATAACCGGTTTTTTCAAATACTGATAAAAAAAATGACATGGCGAGAAACTGCCAAGATAACCCAATTTGCTCGTTCAAGGTAGACTCATAAAACAAGTTTACCCTTAATAACGAATCCGGGGGAGTCTGTTATCAGTCACGTGGTCATTTGTTTCGTCACAAACCTTTATTGTGTGATTGACCTGGCCGATTGAACGTCGTTTGGCAAGCTGCCAGATTTGTAAAAAGCAATCAGGATTACACAAGTCGAGTTGGAATCACAACTAGTCCATATCGAATGAGATTAGAGGTGGAAAGATGAATCATTAGGTCTGATGACGGTTAATGTAAACGTTTCCATGTTAGATTCGTAAGCGCCATTTTGTCCATTGTACCGGTAACCAGAAGCTTCAACACACATTCAAGATTCATACTTTATCCTAACGTTTACATGATTTAACTATTGCATAGCAGGTTTCGGAACTTGACGGTAGAACTGATAGGAATTCATTGAGATGTGAACAACCAGCTGATAGTTTGTTAAGAAGATAGTTTAGGTAAATGCATCTTGTTACATACCAATGATGTTTTGGTTAATGAAGGGGCCTGTGTGTGCATACGGGTAACGCTTATTGTATAGCTATGGTGTTTTTAATAAACGTTTTGACTCGGGTACGTGGATTTCTCAAGGTGACATAAATATTCATGTGGAAAACATTCTGTGCTAATCGTGCAGGAAATTTCAACTGGGTATGTTGCCCTTGTCGTCCGCCCTGACGTCAACTAGCCTTGAAGTGTACCGCCGCCGCTCATCGATGGCAGAACTGGAGCTTCATTTCAAATCTAACGGCATCACTTACAAGGTAAATAACTAAAGAAACATTTTCTATCATCAAATTATAAGCTAAGAGGAGAGGTATCTGCACAAACTGTTTAACTGCTAACAGTGATAAACCTTTGCTTGTTAACTTAACCGTCCATAGCACAGCGGCATTGCTGTAAAGAAACAATGCAACCCGATATAGTTCTACCCAAGTCATTATCAAACCTTCCACAAATGACGTAAGATCCTTGAAAAGTTTGCACGCGAGATGCGCGCTTTCTCCATCTTACACAGCTAAACCAACAGGCGCTGATTCAAACTTAAACAAAGCCAAAGCCTCTGTTTGCACATACTGAGAAGAAGGAGGAAGTAATCTACGCAGCAAGTGGTACCGTTCTCGCTCGTTTGGATGTAATACTGTTTCGAAACTCTACCGATAGATGGCCTTGGCATAAGTAGGTAAATCCTGGGCCGTCTTTTCACACGTTTCTTCACAAGCTGTTAAGCAACGCCCCCGTGCGGTAGCTTACCTAACTACGATGCTGCTGTCATTGAAATGCGTGCACCAATGACGAATGCTCTAGATGAGTCGGTTTTTTGCGTAGTCCAGTTGCTCTCGGTAGAAGTAGGTCCTGCAAATATTGAAAAAGCCCACGAATAACCAAGCCAGAAGCTTCATTTCCAACGTATGAAAGCGGCTTTCCTTCGGCGTTGCAGCTCAGTTTTGATCGTGTAAGGCTTGTCTTTTGTCTGGACTTTGCAGTAAGGTACACAAAGCAGAGTTTTTGACAAACCTTGACCGGTAGAGATTGAACGCAGATATTGATTCGTTCAACTTGTAGTTAACGGTCATAGGTCTACTGAAACATATACTGATTTAGATACCGATATACTGATATACAGAAGTAAGAGAGTCGATTTATCGATGCTATTTACCCTCGATATATCGTATCGTCATGTCCAGTATCGATATAAACTGATATCGATTATATTTCCCATACTGGCGATGTCGGCACTAGTATTCTTTACGCTTGGGTAGGGCTCTCCGATATATAGATTAGGAAATCGATATCGATATCAAAAGTCGAAAAGTTGTGTTGTCAAAGAACCCTGCTGCAAGTTTCTGTGGTTTTAGTTTTAACTTAACGCCAATTAACTTAAGTTAAGGTATTCTCTTAGATATTGAAATTAGATGCATTTCGGCCACGATATATCCTATCGCAATCGTATTGATAAAAATGTTGGATATCAATATTAGGAAATCGTGTGATACACTGAAGAACCCTGTAAATCCATATTGTATAACTGTTTAAGTATAACTTAAAGATAATTAACTGAAATGACTGAATTCCCTGAAGGAACACGAGCTACGAAAACAGATTGAGAACGGTCGTTTCCGAGGAGCGCTTCAGAAACTCGTTTTGGCCAGTACGTGCCGGGAAGGTCTTAGAGCATCCGCAAGTACTTCGTCACTAGCCACACTGCAGTCGCCAACCAACATGGCCGACACTGTCACTACGGCTGCTGCTACGGGCTGGCCAAATTCGCCCGAGGATTATGATTTGGGCGATGTTATTGGTAATTCATTTAGGATTCATCAATCCTTTTCATTGTTGGTTAGTTTATTACCGTATCAGTAAAGCGTGACAGCTGTCATGTTTGTTTCGGTGCACTCGGTAATCGCCACACATTCCACAGTCCCCATCTTTTATGTAATATAGTCAATTTAGAATTAATTAAAAGGTGTCAATGGTTTGATTAAGGTAAGGATCATGTGCCGTAGGGAACGCCAAAGTCGGCCGTTAGACCGATTAGGAATGTGTTGTACTGGATCCGTGACGGTGCATGTGAATGAAAGCTTAAGTTTTAAAATGATTTACATTTAAATTAAATTATGTTGTTATCTGTGCTATTTGTCGTTTAAAGAATTAGTTTGAAAACATCGGATATTCCAAAGTAGGTTTTGTCTTAAACACCCAGGTAATCTTAAACTTGGTGGCTATTGAACTTTGTACTTAAGATTTGCATTTTCAAGGTCTTGGCTTGAAATGTCACGTTTGTAATCCCATAGGTATCGGAGCCACAGCTGTGGTGCATTCTGCATACTGTAAACCGAAACAGGACAGGTGTGCCATAAAGCGCATTAACCTTGAGAAATGGAACACCAGTATGGAAGAATTGCTGGTATTCATCTTGATTTACCGAGACCAGTCTACGTAGACGAATCATTTTCTTCAAATTTTTTCCCCTTTAGAAAGAAATCCAGGCCATGTCTTCGTGTCATCACGAAAACGTCGTCACCTACTTCACCTCGTTCGTGGTCGGCGAAGAACTCTGGTTGATTCTCCGGTACACTCTAAAATTCTTTCCCGTATTGGTCGAGCACAAGGATAACGGTTGCAACTATTGTTCGTAGATTACTATCCGGAGGCTCGTTACTGGATATTATCAAACACCGGGTCAGGTCGACAGACTGCAGGCACGGTGTCTTTGACGAAGCGACCATAGCTACGGTTCTCCGCGAGGTCTTGAAGGGTCTCGAGTATTTCCACAACAATGGCCAGATCCACAGGTATCAATCCACCGACCGTTTTCATCGCCCGCTTAAAATGTTACAAGAGTTAAACATTTCATTCAATAACAGGGACATAAAAGCAGGAAATATCCTTTTGGGAGAGGATGGCACGGTGCAGATTGCCGACTTTGGTGTTTCTTCGTGGCTTGCCACGGGAGGTGACCTTAGTCGTCAGAAATCGCGACATACTTTCGTGGGAACTCCCTGCTGGATGGCACCGGAAGTCATGGAACAGGTGTGAATTCAACTCAATTAATGTTACCGTGTCTAAAAATTTCCAACTGGCTCGTTTATTTAATAATATCTGGCTGTAATTTAGACTTCAACTTATTCGTTTCTGAGTTATTCAAAAACTAGTAGAGAATTATTTTATTGGTTCGTTTTGGAAATAACCGCCATCGACTGTGAATTGTTATCGTCAAATCTATTGGTAATTACAAAAGGAAATTCATTTTACTTGCGTAATATCTATGTTAATTATTTTCCGAGTTTAACGATGGCGATTGTTTTACTGCAGGTGACCGGGTACGACTTCAAAGCAGACATTTGGTCCCTTGGCATCACGGCTATCGAGTTAGCCACTGGAACAGCACCGTATCATCGTTACCCTCCAATGAAGGTACGAGAACCCTCTCTACGACGCCAATCATGGCCCTGCACCGGTGATAATTATCTCCTCTTTCGTCACAGGTTCTGCTCCTTACGCTTCAGAACGATCCTCCGACGCTGGAGACGGGCGCCGAGGAGAAGGATCAGTATAAGAATTATGGCAAAAGTCTGCGGAAGCTTATCGCCGATTGTCTTCAGAAGGATCCCAGCAAACGGTTCTCTTTCAAGATTCAACTGTTAATCACTATTTACTTAACTAATGAAGTGATTATCCGGTGTCGTAGACCTACTGCCACTGAACTGCTGAAGCATCCGTTCCTGAAGAAAGCAAAAGACCGGAGGTATCTAGTGCAGACTCTTATCGCTCAAGGTAACGAGCATGCCGGTAATGACACAGTTTTCACAATTCAGCAATGCTTGTCAATGTGTAGCCGCTTGTGTCCAGTGTCTACCTCATAGGGTTTACAAACGCGGGCCAGTCCAAACTTGAACATCTGTTATCAGCACAACTGTTTGTTGGAATTTTCTAAAAATTCACAGTTGGATTCAAGTGCGTAAGGTGAAATCTCAAGTAAAGTTTCATTGTTGTACAGATATAACAGCAAGGAACCGTAGAGCCCTTGTCTTGTTCAATGCCCTCGTTTGTGTGGTGGTTGAATGAGCGTTCTCCGCAGTGTTTGGCTTTATCACAGCTATGCCTCAGCATTGGGATTCGGTCAAATTCTAACGTCGCTGTGCTTTTTTCACCCACCCAAAGGTCCGTCGATTGAAACGCGAGCTCACAAAGCGCGTAGTTCCCGCCGTACACCGGGCGCTTCCGGCAGGCTACACAGGACGGAAGCCGGCGACTGGGTATGGTCGTCCGACTCGGAAGCTGGAGCCTCCAGTACCGACTCGGAGAACGAGGACGAGCTTAGGAATTCGGCTGCCCTTCAAGATGTGAGCTTCAGTACCTCCTTTAGAACGATCAAACCTTGTTTGGGATCTTTTACGATATTTAATTGCGATAATTTACATACTTTTATTACAATTAAATATAATTAACCTGTTAATTACGAATATCCCCTTTTCCCGTTACAGATGAAATCTCAATGAACGAGATAACACAAATTGTATTAACTTAGTTTAATTAAATAATTAAATTTTAGCGGGTAAGCTTAATATCTTTCGATCCGCTGCTGCTTCTACGATTGCGTATTAAACCTGATGCAATTTGTTGATCAGATTGTCATCATCACAGTAAATTAGCCAGAAATCTGGTGTAATCGTGACACTGATATTGCAGACGCAGTCGGTAGCTCAAGGGGATGCGCTGACGTCTGCTGCGGATCACAACGCGTCCGGTAGCAGCTGCAGCAGCTGCACGAGTGGTGGCGCCGATCATGAGGCAGCCTCGGTGCACGCCAACAATGCAGCCGCGGCCTCTCCCGCCCAAGTGTACAGCGAGGGAAATCCTATTAATCTAGTACTTAGAATGAGGTAATACTGACTAAATTCAATCGATTTATTGAGGTATCGAACATTATTCCTATAATAGACATAGTATTTCTCTTTATTCTCTAGCATTATAATAATCTTGGCTATTATTATAGAACTTTGGTGATACTATGTGTAATTTTGTCTATTACGTAATCCTCTTATGCGTAGTAAAACCTGCAAACCTATTTGGAAATGGAAGGAGCCATGGAATTAACCGCTGAATTTCCTCTGTTTAAAATCTTTATCCGTAGAAATATTAAAAGGGAACTGAACGATATCCG
>JAIQCU010000810.1:0-35773 GCA_022114935.1 Leptestheria dahalacensis
TCCCTTAGTCGAGTCGAGTCGAGTCGAGTCGCTTGACATCCCTGGACCACACGGCTAAAGGAGCGCCCGTTCGGTTCAAACCTCAGGCGTCCAGTATCGCCATCGGTGCAGTTTCGCGGCCAAAGTAAAATGTTCACGAGCCACCAAAAAAGCTGCTGGTTTTGTAAGCCGGAATAACGCAGCAAAAGGAAAATGGGTTTTCATTTTAATTTTTAAAAAGACTATACTTGGCTTGCAGGGCGTCGTTATCCTGCTGAAGCTGCAGAAGCTCCGCCCGCACTGAACGCTCCCCATTGGTTAATGAGCAGAGCTGGGACCGCAGCTCGGCTTCTGACTGGCGGGAGCCCTGAGAATACAATTTCAAGAAGAAAAAAAACAGCCATAGAATTAAATTTCAAACACGTCTGACATTGCAATATCAATTAAATCAACTTGAAATTAGTTTGAAAATTAATGTTTCCTGTGAATAACGTTACTTAATTCACCATTTGCTAGTTGATAGAATAGAATACCATAATTCAATCAATCAATAACTCGTAACTATAAGTAAAGTAACTTAATGACCATGTAATTAAAAACCGAAAGTAAGACGAAATATTGACATTAACTTAGGATTCCATTCAGTTACTTACCTGCAGGTCGGCCAGCTAAATAACATAATTATAACCTAATTACACTAATAAATAATATGTCTATCATCACCATCACTTGTTGCTCCATTTAAGTATCTCTCACGGGTTTTCAGATCAAACGGCTAGTGGTTTATACCAACATATGATTGAAGTAGGTAATTCTATGACGTATTCACCTGTAGGTCGGCTTTGAGTCGCTTAATATCAGCCTCGAGCCTGAGGTAATGATCAGGTGACGGCGGGGAGGCGACATCGTTGGCGGCGCTGCTGTTGATGATGTTGCGCTGCTTGATATGGGCGCTGCTGCTGCTGCTGCTGCTGCTGCTGGCGTTCGTGTTGACTATATGCGCAGAGTTGTTCAACTTGTTCCGCTTGTCCTTCTCCTTGTCCCGCTCCTTGTCGCGCTCCTTCTCCTTGCTCGCCGACGAAGGATCCAAAACTTCATGGAAGTCAAGACACGATCTGCAGACACACAAATATCAATTTTTGTTACAGAAGAGTTCTGCATTCATTAAATTAAATTGAAATTACTGTTTATTTTATTTTTTAAATTATTTTAATTTTTATTTATTTATTTTACCGTTAATAATCCGTTTGTTTTGTTTCTGTTTTACGTACCCTTTCTTCTCATAAATCTTATCGGCGTTCTTCTCCTTCTCCCTCTTGGCGGCACTGCCGCCGTTGCTGGAAGAGGCGATCTTGCTGGAGACATTGGCGGATGGCGCGGCCACTGTGCCGTTGGAGACGGGCGCAGGTGCAATTTCTTCGGGCTGCTGTGCGGCGGCCGCTTGTTGTGCTGCTGGACTGTTGCGTAAATGATACGCTTCCTGCTGCTCCACAGGCAACGACTGCAGTAACAGCTCGTAGTAAAAGTCATTCTCTTTGGCCACTTCACGTTGCTTTCTCTGTTCAAAAAGAAAAATCTTCAAAACGTCTGTGGAAATCAGTCAAAACTGTAAGTTTGCCTACCTGACGTATCCTGTACGATACGTAGCCCTTGATACCGAACCCTAACGTTACCACAGGGTAGCCTATGCTGAATACGCAAACAAGAAAACATATTGTTGAAACGAATCGCACAAGAAAAACAACGATGTATGGATAGATAAAACAAGGGTTAATATCGCCCGAGACTCGACGTCTCGTCGACGGGTTACCAGTGCGCTGCAAAGGGTCGACAGAGATCTAGATGTGCGGGGAAATGCTTCAGATCTTTGAGTCTGATGGAAGCTTCGACGTAGATGAAAAGTATCCATAAGCATATGGTAGGTAAACAAATTCCTCTGTCTGCACGAAATACAACAGCGTTTAGTTTCCGCCAGCGCGATTCACCAATGGCAACTCACCTGTGTGCCAGACGTATTGCACCCAGACGTACGTGGACGCCGCGAAGAACAGCCACTGCACGGGAATAAACACGAAACAGAGAAAGTCTGCGGAGAGCGACAGACACACGAAGAAGAATGAAAAGGCCTGGAAATCGAGAACAACAGTTTAGAACGGATACCACAAGATACTGTGACGGAACGCTAAACCATACCAAGCCTTGGTACTTGAAGGAGTCGTAAACGGAAGTCACGAGAAGCCAGAGGGGCCACAGCAATTCCAGCCGGAACTCGAGAAGAAAGTCAATCACAAGGATGCAGGCCCAAAACATCAGCACCCGCAGGTAAACGAAACCTGAAAAAAGGAGATGAAACGCTGTCACTGTCAACCAATCTAATGTCAAACTGACACGGTGTGACAACAACACCGTCTCGCGGATCGGTTCCCCGCGGTCGGCTACAATCCGGTGCCCGCGGGTGGCCATCTCCGCGTTCTCCATCGTGCTTACGGCTATAACATCTAAGACCTAAGGTTAATATACCAGGATTGCACCACCAAACATTTTCAGCAACGGATCCAATTTTTCCTCGGCTGCCCTTGACGGTACGTCTAGGCCACTTGCTGCACATTTCACCGGTGCGCCTCTTCATGACATACGCGGGACGCCAATATTGGTTATTTCAGTGCAAATGAAGCCAAAAGCGGGTATTCTAACGCAGGCTGTTTGTATTTTTTATCCGTTTTTTGTGTCCGTCCTTAGCCCTACTATGCGTGATCTAACAACGGCTGAGTCTCCCGATGAGTTTTACAACAAAGCGTCTGCGCAGGAGAACGCCATCTTTAGTATTTTTTTTCCTCCCCGTGTGTCTTATTAAGTCGGCCATGATTGCCAATACAATTTTATTCTCCACTCCATTTCACAGTTGTTTATTTAAATAAACGTTACAAGAATCAATTAATTGTTTATTATAAATAAAAGATTCTTATTGGATGAACTAGAAAGTTAATTCTGGTTACACATTGCGAAAAGCGGTGTTGCCAGATTCACTTGGCGCAATACTGAAACTACTTTAGTGAAATTAATATTATAGTATTGAATTTACGTAACCGTTAAATAACTATGGAGAATATCATTACGACAAGGTTTCAGATGTGGTCGCCATGGCAACGATCCCCTATTTTACTGGCGACGACACATTTGTTTGGTTGCCATGTTTCCACTTGCGCTTCATTGAGCCCCACGGTCGTGTAAGCTCTCCCAACTTGGCCACGCGAATTACACGTTTCGCGCTGGCGGGCATAATCAAGCATGTAACCAAAAATGACGGCTGCATCTTTTCCAGGGCGTCGCTTTTCATTGGGAATCATCAGACCTTGGCGGCTAATCAACCCGATGTGTGTCGTTTGTTGCCTGACGACCACAGAAGGTCATTATTCTCGTCTCGTCAACTTCAAATTAAACAAAAGTGTCTCGCAATTTGAATTCTAACTTTAAACCACCAATTAGATCGGCGGGTTATCAATGAAACATCACCATTTCCGATGCAAAACAATAACTTCTTCCATTACAACATTAACAAGTCATCAAAAGATTAACATGAACGATACAAATCTGCCGATGTATTTCATCAACACGGACACACAGTTTGGTTCACAGTAAAAGGGAATGACGGTAAATTTTTTAAAAAAAATTATAGTAATATAAAAATAAAAAAGGGGAGTAACCATACAAATCTAGATGCTATTTTATATTTAGTTTTTTTTTTAAAGATAAATCAAAATATAAAAGAGTAACCGACGATGATTTCAACAAAAAAAGGGAGAAACCGGCAATTAAAAACGCTGGGGCAGCAGCAGGCCAACAAGACCATGTCGCAGTCACATCGGATCCAATATGCGATTGACGACAATACTACTACAACTTGTCACAATCCAGATAAGAAAAGTCAACTCAAAACAAAAGGGGATACAGCTAGTTTTAAATATACATTTACTTAAAAAGGGGGTAAATTACCAACGACAGAAACAAGGTTTTATGATTTAAAAGTCCTCTTGTTGGTTTGGTAACCAACAGATACAAAAACAGATACAAACTATCAAACGGGAATTATGTAGTTTAAAAAAAGATAACCTCCCAGATTTGACGATTCTTGACTTTTTCCCCCCTTTTGCTTTTTAATTCCCTTTTTACCCCATCAAAGTTTCAGTTGACGTACGATGTTGGCTTCACAAAGGTAGGGCGTGGGAGTGTTCTAGTTGAAACGGACAGTGTCCAGATCCTCACTGTCCAGCTGTTTTATGTGGCGAAGCACGTCCTTCTTGGTAATGATGCCCAAAAGACGCCTAAACATCAATAAAAACGACTGATATTATCAAATATTTATAAAAATTTCGTTGTTTATCGGATCGGCAAGTTTTAAAAAATTCCAGTAAAATTTTCAAAGATATTAAATATAAATTTCAAATAATATTAATGGATTTTTATGGATTAATAAGTTTTCAATATTATTCAATTTAGTCTGAGAAAATCTAAGGAAATTAAATTTAATTTTCCATTTAATCTCAAGGATAAATGAAGAAAAAATTTACATTATTTGAACAAAAAGTAAAATACTATTATTATAATAAGCCATTATCGAATAGTATCGATTATTATCGAAATTTAAAACTTCTCAAGAAAATCTAAGTAAATTTTACAACAAAATTAAATTTAAGTTGAAAAATTAAAGTCAAGTGACTTTAAAAACTCGAGAGAACATGAAGATTACCCATTATGTGTAACGAGGACCTGACGCAATCCCAGCTTGCGGAACATGTCGATAACGGTTTCCATGGGTGTGTGGTCCGTCACCGTGATGGGCGCCAAGTCGAGGATCCTGCGCAGCTTCAGAGGGGGCGGACCGTGCCAGGCTGTCGACACGTTGGGCGTGAAGAGGACCAGCGAATCACCGCGCAGTCCGTCGTTGTTCCGCTTGCCATTGGCTGCAACAATAATTCAATAAATCACCAATTACAATTAAAAAAAAAACGTGCGAAAAGACGAAATGTTAAGAAAAACCTAAACTGTCAAAGAATAGACTTGATTTTTACTCAAGTTAAAGTCAACTATTGAACTTCAACTTAATTAACTTGATTAATTAACTTTGCAGAAATATGATTACCGACTGCCAAAAGCAAGTCACGACGCAGGACGAATCCCACGAGAAACTGCGACTCCCTGGAAACGACCACGGGGAATCCGTTGTGATCCGTTTCCTTCAGGAGGGTTTCCACTTCCTCCAGTCGCGTCGTGTCCTGCGTAAGAACCGTCAGCGGCTTATTTCCCCTGTAAATAACAAACAATCATATTTTTAACAAAATAAAAATAAAATATTAAATTCAACACAGAGATAAGCAAACACGACATTCAACTTCCATTTAAATTGATTTAACTCCAAATATCAAATCAAGTCGAATGATACTTATGAATAAAAAATTACAATTTAATGAACAATAAACAAACAATAAACCTCAATTTAACTTAATTAAAAAAAAATTAAATTACAAAAAGAAATAAGACCAAAGAGTTTATAGATTACTATCAGTTCGTTATTCTCAGTAAATCGAGTCGATAAAAGCCGACTGCGATCCGTATAGTTAGACACAACAACTGAATTGTGCGTTTCAGTATGCTGAAACATACTTGGGCTGCATGACGTCGGCAGCAAGCGTAGTATGGCCGAACTCTTCCTTATTATCCAGGAATGGATATCCGTTGAGAGCAATATGGGCGTCGTAGATCCCGTCCTTACCGAAGGCATCGCCTACCCATTTGCTGGCCATCGCAGCAGCCATCAGCGGGACAATGTAGCGCACGCCGCCCGTCAATTCAAACATTATGACCACCAAAGCAACTGTTTCCAAGAAATAAAAAAAAAATATACATCATTAATACCCATCTGATTTCAAGGTCATCGTATAGTTTCGGAAGTTAATAATTCAATTAGATTTAATGCGGTATTTAATGGTAATTAGGGTTAAAATTATCCGTTAAATTACCAGTCATTCGGGTGATTCCACCCAAAACGGCAGCGGCCCCCACCATTGCATACAAGCCCGGCGTTATGCAGTTTTCCCCCGTCGAGCATTCGCCATTGAAGATCCAGCTGTGCGGATTATAACTGGAAAAAGAAAAAGATCAACAAATTAATATATCGGTTATCTTTTTCTATTAACAACTTACAATGCTGACATATTAATTTAACACCGGATAATCCTCATTGATTCCTTTAATTATTTATTAACTATAACGCTATTATATTTAACGCCGGATTATGGTGGTTATGCGTCATGTTTTAAGGAACATTATCACGTTTAGGATCAGAAATGTTACAATGCAAGTTGCTCCATGCCGATTCCGACAATGCGTCCCACGATGGCGCCCATGCATAGCGACGGGATGTAGAGACCTGCGGGAACCTTAATGCCGATGGTAAAGACAGTGATGACGAATTTGAAGAGCAGGGCGAGCGATAGGAGCCACAGGGCGTTGTAGACTCCCGGGCCCGACGCGGCGCTCTGGATGGCAGCGTTGGCGTCCGTATAGTTCCTATTGTAGTCACTGTGGGCAAAATATAAACAAAACAGAATAAGAATTAATCAATATTTCATTAACTCCTGTCCATCAATCCATCGATCCATCTATCTATCTATCTATCTATCTATCTATCTATCTATCTATCTATCTATCTATCTATCTATCTATCTATCTATCTATCNCAAGACGACGACGGTGCTCGGAAAGGTATACAGTGCTACATTTCCCAGAGAGCACCAGCTAAATCTGGTTATATCACAATATAAGTCGGTGGTAAAGAGCACTGCCACCTAATCCTTATCATCCACGGTGTGAATCTGACGTTACTTCAGAAAGTGGTGCTAACAAGGCAGAATGCAGCCTTATCCTATTTCCAATCACTTAATCTTAATGATGAACTTAATGATCTACTCTTTTCTACTTTGACGACTTGATAGCCAGAACCTTACCATAAACTGTCGTCATTGGTGACACCGCACTGGCTGAAGAGCAGGTAAATCAGCTGCGTGGAACCGATGCGGGTGTAGGGATTAGGGTAGGCCACGACGGCGTTGATGAGGGCAATCACCAGCACTTCCGTCACCGGGTACTGACCGAAACGCGAGTTCTTTCGATAGCGTGACCACCAGATATTGGCCCGTATAAACAGCGTCCCCATGAGACCCTGTCGACAACAACATTCTCGATTATTCTGGTAACCATAACAGGTCAAACAAGGTCAACTGATTCGTTATACGAACACGTGGCATCCGGATAAACTACTTGGCTATTTGTAGATACTGAACCTAACACTGTAAATACCTAAACATGGAAATGACGACTTTAAGTAGACGTTCAATTTGTAATAAAACCGATAACAATATTCGAGTTTAAATACGTTAGGTTAATACTTTAATCCCATTAACGTAATTATAATTTCGCTGTCAACTCAATCATACTCATGCTAACCAAGAATTCATCATCCGCTGAGTAATCGATACGAGTAAAATTATCGATAATTACAAGAAATAACAATCGATTTCGATTAAGAGAAAAACTTTCATCAGTCATTTTCAAACAGACGGCGTAAATCGACTGTGCGTGTATAATAATAATAATAATAAACTGCAGCTTTACCCCAACCACTCCGAGCAGCGTGAAGGGTATCAGTTCGAAGAAGATCCAGGGTTTGTTATACTCGACGTAAAAGAGAACCGAATGCTCGTTGCCGTAAGGGTTGATGGAACGAACGATAAATGCAGCAATCAGGGCGCAGAAAAACGACCGCCACAACGTCTTCATGGGGAAGTAGTAGCTCACCTAATCAAGCAATTTTTATACGTATATATTATTTTTACATATGTTTATCGTATGTTACTTATTATTATATAATATAATTATTACTACTAAATTACATATTATTTTATTACTATAGGTTTAATATTATACATTTTTACAATGTATTATATTACATACATATATTTATTCTTATAGCTTCATGGATAACACGGATTTTGATATTGATACAGTATAATTTAAACAACAATAATAGCTTAAATAATGTAATATTAGCAACTTAGCCTACCCGTCCAATATATCTATAATAAAGCCCACGTAAGGGGTAACCATTCTTTGGGGAAAAAAAATTAAAAACAAAATTTTGAAAATCCGTGTTTACCTCCTCAAGACTGAACAGCACACCGCCAATGGGAGCGCCGAACGCCACCGAGACTCCAGAAGCAGCAGCCGCCGAGAGGATTTCCCTTTTCTTTGCCTCGTTACGACCGTATTTCGGGAACAAATACGAAAATATATTTCCTATAGATAAATAAAAAAAATTAACCATTTCAGTATTTTGGAAAAATCAATTTCAGTAGAATAAATTCAAATTAGGTTATGAATTCAATATAATGTAACACTTGAACTAAATATACATTTTTTATGTAATTTATAATTACTTAATTCTTAAATTTTACTTTTTTAAAATCATATAACTCGTTATTATATTTTTAATAACTAATTTCAAATATTAATTAAGTACATTAGAAAAACGCACCAATACAAATGGCAATATGAACCATGGGACCCTCCTTGCCGAGACTAAGTCCTGCAGCCACCGCCAGCATGATACCAATCGACTTGATAAGCAGCGTCCATTTGCCCAGGAATCCACGGATGATAAAACCGCTCAGGATCGTTTTGATCTATATACACACAAGAATTAAAATTCATTTTTTAAAAGTCACATTAAGAAATAATCAAGTTATAATAAACTAAAAAATTTAATCATTAGAATTAACTTTTTAACAGTCGGAGTTGATACGACTGCAACAGCTGTAATTCCTTAAACTTACGATTATTATTAACTTTAATTCGCAATTAAACTAACATTTACGAAGAATATTACACTAATGCTAATTCATAAATTTTACAAAGCTAAATACAAAGTGTCGAAAAAGGTGACAACAGTTGTAATACTTCAGGAATTCCTCCACCGGAAGCGTAAGGCGCAAACATCCGCACCAGTACAGCAGCAAGTCCGGCGAAACCGATAGCCCAGAGAGTGTAGAAGAGGTACGCAACGATGTATCCACCTGCGGAATCATCAGCCGCGCCGAACATCTGGGGCCACGTCAACCACTTCGAAAAGAAATAATTCGTTAATTAAAACCAAATTTTTCATAAGATTTGTTTCAAGTTTAATTTAATACTGGAACAAAGATGACCGCTGCTTAACCTCGCCTGTTTACCTGTGAGCAATTATTGGCAAAAGTAGTTTCCATCGAAGACCAACAGCACTGCTCTCTGTCAAGATAAAAAGCTTCGGGGCAGATCCCGTACTTGAGGTCTGTCATCCACGCCGTCCCGATGTCGATGAAGCTGGCCACGGCACCGACAACCACCCCGACAATGAGGACGCACACCCACCCTGACCAGGCGTCGTGAGCCGCTTTCACCGCGGCCCAGATGGACTCTTCCCGTCTCTTGGTGATGTAACGGTGGTGCATGCGGTCGCGGGCAAGGTCGCGCTGCCAGTCGATCGTCTGGAAGTCATCGTACTGACCGATGCCTAGTTTTCGAGATCAACTTGTTATTAAATCGTCTCGCTTCACAAGAATAAAGATTCACCTGGGATGTCGTCTTCACCGACGGGAGAAGTGTGATTGCGAGAGTGAATCTCACTCTCGTAGGGGGCGTTCTCCTGGGTGGTACCCGACGTGGTGATGTCCACCATGTCTTCGTCCAAACTGAGGCTAGACGGGCGGCCGACAGCTGCTTGACTCGGTCCGGGGTACGAAACACTGATGCTAGATATGCGCTGAGTCTGGTCCTACAAAACAGAAACATATTATCTGGTCGCAACACGAATGCCGAGCGTAAGATTGTGTCACAGCAAAGCAAGCTGCAGACCTGTTCCTCGAGAGTCTGGTAACTCGATGCTGCCAAGTGGGAAGAAGCCTGAGCGTACTTCAAAGGTGCCCGTTCCATAGTAAAACCCCAGCCAACATCAGCAAGTGCGTGGTTAGCTTAGCTACGTAAACATTGTGTACGAGAAATTAGCTACAGCCCAAAACCATACACTGAAGAGCGTCCTTTAACATCTTGGTAATACAACCGTTAGTTCATAAAAGGTTCAGATAATGATTGCTCTTTAAATTCCAAATAAACCAAAAGTCAAACATGCATTCCGTATTGCCAAATCGCAAGTGGGTGGGATCACAGATTGATAGAAACATGAGGGTTTTTTTCAGATTTTGGATTATACCGAGGTTGATTTTTCATGCGAATCATCCCCTTTACAAGTCAACTTCAATTCACGAAAAGATTCAAAAACATGCAGAGAATGAGTTAAAGTGTGAATTATGAAAGTTACCTTGTTCTGCGGTCGGTTTCAATAAAAAAGAAATCTGACGTAAACAGTGGCGTTTGCCGTTTTCCAGAGGTTCCACAAGGTTAAGCCTAAAGCATTATACAGCAATAACAGCAGAATAGGGCGTTCGCGTCGAAAATTAAGTGCCATCTGTTGACGGAAACCGAAACATTCGACAGAATTTCAAACTCCTAACCGCTAACCGTCGTACTCGTAACCAGTTAAACTATTAGCCCGATAATCTAAAACACAATATTTTTTAAATTCTTCTGGAAAAATAACTTACCCAGTAATTTTTTAATGAAAAATATTTATCTATCATCAAATTTCAGGGTGATATAACAAACATGGCAGTTAGTCAATTTCAATTTAAGGAATAATGCTGAATGTATTTTTTCCTTAATCACATGTGGTATGACTCAGTACATGGGAATTCGAGCCGTGAGCAGAGCCGGAGTTAACCCGCAGCCTGCCGCAGCTGTTCCGAGAGAAAGGAAAGAAAAGGCGCCATTTTTGAAAGGCATGCCGTCGAAGATGGACTTGCAAAACAGTGATTACTTTGTAGAACCGATTACTTGGAAACTGATTACTTGGGAGTAACGGTTTTTTAATCTGAGTTTAACAATAAACTAATAAAATGCAGACTTAATATTAAAATTTGGCAACTGAAAAACAAGCAAACACCGACAAAATTGTATTCAATTTCAAGTAGTCATTTAGCAGAGTAGCCGTTTGATATGATTACTGGACCGAAATCCGGGTTCTTCGTTAGGGGTATAGTGTGCTGAGGCACCGAGTTCCGTTGCCGTGTCTCTCACTGAGCTCAGCTCCGTAGATTCATGGTTTCCAGTTTGTATCAAATGGACACTCCTGAAGTAAGTAATACCACGGAGAAACATGGCGTCGATGATTCGGGTCTTTCTTCCAACGTACCTGAACCTGCGGTAACAGGTCCCAGTCAACCGAACGGCGCAATCATGGAGGACATACAGCAGAAGCCAATTCCCGTATCACGTGTTACGTTTGTGGCGCGCAAATTCCTGGGTAAGGGCTCCTCGGCGCGGAATTTGAACAAAAAGAAGAAGTTGAGAAACGGCAAATGTAACGCTGTAGTGAAAAAGTCGACCGAAGCCCCGACAAGCCCCGTGTCAGATACAGTTGATGTCAAAAAGCTGAAACGCAGCAGCGGGACGTCGACTCCACACTACGACGAGCACGAAGCCAGTGCCGTCTCCTCAATACCATCAGTAGCTTCAACCGAAGGTTTGTTTGTTTCAAGCACAGAACAGACCCATTTCAACTAAGCCCTTGGTTTTGTTTACAGATTCCGATTTACCAGACAGTGTCATGAGCCCGACTGACGAGGAAACATGTTCCTACGTAACGGAGGAAGATTGTCCGGATGACCAGTCTATTGTCAGCAATTTCACCTCGGTTTCCAACGCGTCAGCGGCGAGCAGCCCCCGTGGCCGCTCTGGGAACACGGGAAACGCCACCGCGGTGAATTCCGACCTCGCTGAGTTACCCGTAGTTCCCGCTCTGCGGTTCTCCCAGTTCCCGAATATCCCGCCCTTTCTCAATTTCTGCCTACATGAAGAGAAAGGTAAATCAATTCGTACAATTCTCCGGAAAATAAACTAAATCTGTCTCCTCTCGTTACAGTCGCAGAGTTACCTTGGGCAGTGAAACGCCACCTGAAATGGAAGCACAGCACCATAACTCCCATAGTCGTCAGAAAGACAATTTTAAATTCGGGCTTTCGCCTCATAAAGGAGCCCAAAGAGTGGATAGGAACCTGGGGGAAACACATGAAGTCACCCATGTTCCAGGAGATTTTACCTCATCAAAAAGTAGCTTTTTTACGCTAAATATTCTTTAGTATAAATCCATCCATCAATTAAATAATTCCTTTAAAAAATTATTAATAAAAACGATTTATGTCCTTAGGTCAATCACTTCCCGGGTACCTTCCAGATTGGTCGAAAGGACCGCCTTTGGAGAAACGTACAGAAAATGGTTTCTAAATTTGGCGAAGATGAGTAAGTTAAATTCAAGTTGGGTAGTCTTAAACTGCGTCATGGATTCATTCAATTTTTTTTATTTTTTAAATATAAATAAACAGGTTTGGATTTCTTCCTCAGACGTACATCTTACCTTATGATATCCGCCTCTTGAGACAAGCCTGGTCGAGAAATACAACAGATGTTCCCTGGATTATCAAACCGGTAAATTCTAACATCTCAGGCGTTATCATTCATTTAACTTGGATTATTATTCAGTTTTATTATCTTTCTCATCATATTTACAATTGATTTGAACAACTCTTACGTTCTTAGCCGGCCTCCGCGCGTGGCACAGGTATTCAAGTCATTCACGAGTGGAGTCAGTTGCCCCGGAAGCGGCCTCTGGTGGTTCAGTCGTACATTCAAAATCCCTACCTAATCGACGGCACAAAGTTTGATATGAGAATCTACGTCTTCATCACCAGTATCGACCCGCTTCGCATCTACATGTACGAGGATGGATTAGTCCGCTTTGCTTCCAGTAGGGTTTTCAAATTTATGACAAAAATGAGGGAAAATTGCTGATTGAAAATTGAATTTTGCAGTCAAATACTCGCCCGAGATGAGCAGCCTCAAGGACCTCTATGTCCACTTGACCAATTACAGTATCAACAAGAACTGCGAGGACTACGTGTCGAATGAGGATGCCTCGGCGTGTCAGGGACACAAATGGTTAACCATTCAGCTTATAATTTTAATCCTTTTAATCAATAACTACGGTGACGAGATGGTCATCATCGTGATTTAACGAGAATTGTTATTTTTTAATTTTTACACTTTTTATTTTAATTTTAATTGTAATCATATTATTTTTATGTCATTATATTTGATTTGAGTTTTATATACATATTTTTCCATTGCAGGACATTGAAATCGCTCTGGGGCTATCTATCCGAGCGCGGTGTCGACGTTTCCGCTATCCAGGCCAAACTGAAGGACCTCGTGATTAAGACGCTGCTCAGCGCGGAGCACCACATCCACTTTATGTCGAAGGCGAACCTCTCCTCCCGGTACCAGTGTTACGAGCTGTTCGGCTTCGACGTGATCCTCGACGCCGAACTGAAACCGTGGCTGCTGGAGGTCAACATTTCCCCGTCGCTGCACTCGTCATCGACGCTAGACCTCTCGGTCAAGGGACCTTTGATTCGCGATGTCTTCAACATGGCCAGGTTTCACGTACCGGAATCGATTCGTGACGCCGGTCACCAGCAGCTGGCCAGTTTTATCGCTGCTCAGCATCCGGAACATTACGACGAATCGCGAAACTATTGCCTTGACTTGAGCGTCTATTCGTTCGAGCTGACACCGGAGGAACGGGAGAAACACCAGCGGTTCACCGAAGATGCTGCCGCCGGCCAACCTTCAGTGTCGACGACCAATGGTGACTGGCGCGTGGAGGGCCAAGGGAAAGTGGAGGAGCTGGATGTTCTTGATAAGTTGACGGCAGATGATGTCAGATACCTGATCGAGAGCGAGGACGAATTGACACAGGCTGGAGGGTGTGTTAATCAAACGATACCTATAGTAGCTAAACTAATTAGAATTAATCCCTCGTACCGATGGAATATTAATCATAATTAGTAAGGTTGCGGAAATATCTTTAAATTAAAGTATGTTCAATAATAATTTACAATAATTACTATAGTCAGATATTACATTAAAAAATGCATAAAGATATGTAATATGTAATATTATGACTAATATATTCTCAACAGTATAACAAGTTGATTAACTAGGTCTCTTTTTTCATTTCTAGGTTCACCCGTATCTTTCCTACGGCCCATACGGCGCCCTACGTGCGCTTTTTCGAGAAGGTCCGCTACTACGACCGACTTCTCGGCCAATGGGAAGCCAAATACCAGAGCAGCAGAGAAGAGGGCTGCGAACGGCTCAAGAGCCTAGCTGCACAGTTGTTGCCTTCGCTACCTTCTGACGGAAGGTGAAGTAAGTCTTAAAATTCTCGTGTTGTGTCCACGCAAACTTCTGCATCGTATATTTAGGTCAATCTTATGTAATACGTTATCAGTACGAGATAATAATACAGTGCCAATACTAAGGTAATACTACTTTACTTGTATTACAAGATTGGACCGGAACAGGTCTTTTTTCATCGCCAAATTGTCCCTTTAATTCGTAATATCATAATATATGTATTATATGTATATGTATAAGCAACCACTGTGATATCATGGTTATTATAGGCTTACAATGCTCATCCATTAATTTTTTTGGATTGATTCGAAGTTTTGACGTCGTTGCATAGTATCTGTTTTTTCCCCAACAGTTTTCGATGGTCGTGGAGACGGAGGAGGACCGGCGGTGCTAAGAGACGAGTGTCTGTCGTTCCCTTGCCACTGACAACAGCCACACGATGGAGGAGAGCCAAACGAAGAGGGTGTTTCTTGTATTGGTAGAAAAATAAACATGATTTTTTTTTGGTACTCGAAATATCGTTGTTGTTTTTTTTTAATTTATTTTTAAAATCTCCATTTTTCAAGTATCTCTTTGGCGACGCAGATCTACTGTTGTCTGGTCGTCTATAACTTATCGAATGTACAGATATGCTCCCACGCACACGTTCACGGCTAGACTGAAACCGAGGAGGAAAATGACGGCACCCCAAGTGTAGGAAACGGGCGCCGCTGTGGTGTCCCATTTATGGGGCGTCTGAGCACGCGCTGCAGCGAACTGCGCCTCGTTTGAATCTGCAACAACAAAAAGTAACAGTTAACCTTCGTGTATCACTAATTTAAATACCCAATATTATTACTGTAATCTTAAACTATGTTTACTAATAACTGGATTGGATGTATTCAAAATTATCCTAACTTATCGCTATATAGTTAGATTAGTGGTGTAAGTGTAACATTATGTAAGATATGTAGATTTAGAGATAGTAACCTCACCAGGCGGTAATAGGTTCCTAGCATTTTTTTAAAAATCTATTTTCAATCCAGTTGATTATTATTGAATTCAATCTATTTCAAATTCGTCCCTATTCACATGAATAAGTAGTAATCTATTTGCTAGATTTTGACCATAACCTTACCGGGAGAGTCGGGTTCTTCGGAGCACAGCGAGAAACAGTCCAGTTCGCCGCAGGTGGACCCCGGTCTCGATCCCGGCGGGCTGAAATGTCCACGGTGTCCGGAACGGATCGAGCCGATGCCCGAGCTCTGACTCGAGGACCTCGACAGACGGAAAAGCGGACTGGCGCTTGGCACGTACGTGTTCTGCCAGTAGCCACCGGCGACCCACGATGTTTTCGTCAAATTACTACTGGACGGCCTGAGACAAAACCAATATCATTGGTGGTTTTAATAATTAATAATAATAAGTGCAATTCGACATTACAGATAAACTTTGTATAACAATACTTTAATTCAAATATATATTTAAATCAATCTAACATAGCATTCATATATTATAGTACACCACTACTATTACTAGTTACTTCAGAGATAGATTGTAATTTTATTCGTTGCACTAGTGTACTGCACCTACACTTTAAACGCAGAGCGGTCGAGGCGAGAAGGTGACACCAGCGGGCGCTTCCGGACTGCCGAACTGCACACGCTTGATGGAGATTCGGAGAACGAGTGCAAGGGAGACATACAGTTCGGTTCCGGGCTAATGTTCAGTTTCTCGATGCTCGTATCGAGGTCGCTGGCACTCGGTCTAGGCAAGTCTCGCCGCGGCGTCGAGTAGACGCTTGACGTGTCGAGATTGCGCTGATTTGAATAAACGGGTGACGTCGATGTAGGCTTTCAAAATAAGCGGGGAAAAAACAAATAAAACATAAAATATACATAAATAAATAATAATAAATAAATAAAAGCTAGTGATTTTATAATTCACCAAAATTTTATTTTAAAAGAATTTAAAACCGATAAAGTCTAAAAAGAAATAAAAAATTAAATCAATTTAAAAATTAGAACAATGACATTAAAATTAAGTTTATGAACATTTATCATGTCACAAGGTATTTAAAAAATTACCTTCGTATGAAGGCAGGCCTTTTCAAAACGAGGTGACCTTTCCATCCACACGGCAGCCAACAGCAGCACGATGACCAGAGAAATGCTGCACAGCTGCATAGACCAATCAGATCCGCAGCAGGCGAGGAACCAAAAGCCCGCGCGCAGGAGGTTAAGAACGACGGCGGCTACTCGTTGAGGACCAGCCATTAAGCGCGCAGCGATGCATAATGCGGCCAACAATGGGATAACCTTGATGCAAAGTAGAGTCTCTTAATGAAGATTTAGTGGCTGCGACACATTTATCATAATCATCCCGAGCCTTTCACTTTCCTCTCGTAAGTTCCAATGTCCAGCTAATTAAAGGAATTCGTTATAATTACTCAGTGCGATACTACTTTAGCAGTATCCAAATTGTTAAATTCTATTATTTAGATTTAAAGATAGAATTTTAATTTACTGCATACTTTATATGAATATTCCTATATCAAATATATATTACGCATATCATATTTTACAAATAAAAACATTATTATTAATAAAACTACAATAAGCCTTACCGATCCGGCCGTCCCTGATTGGTGCAGACAACTCCGCGACTTTTAACATGGGCTCTTATGGAGCTAAAATCTTCTTAACGCTTTTGCACAACAACCACTAGTCACATTTTTTAAAACTGGACAGTTTTAGAATCGCCTTTTAAAAAGCTTTCTTTTGGTGTATCTAACTAGTTGAAAAATTTAGTTTTTGTGATTCAGGTAAATAGCTCTTATTTTATATGTGGAACACGCAAAATTAAACGAGGATTCCAGATCTGCTATTCTTTTCCTTATACGTTAAGTCTGTCTCACGCAATTTACAATTGAAGGTTTGCAACGTTCAAAATTGCCGTTAAAGGCCCTGCGGCTACGCGAGATTTCATAAAACGCGACTGTTTGCGTTAAGGTTTTAAGCTTCATTTTAAACGTTTATTTGAACTTAATGTACAACAAAAAAGAGCTTTATTCACGTAGATTCAAACTACGTACTTTGTTTCTTGATAGAATAAGCCGTTACAGCGCAAAAGCGTTAAGAAGATTTTAGCTCCATAAGAGCCCATGTTAAAAGTCGCGGAGTTGTCTGCACCAATCAGGGACGGCCGGATCGGTAAGGCTTATTAACTATGACCATTATTAAAACCAATTAACTAATTGGGTAATTAATCTTTAATTAACAATAACTATAACCAACCTTATATTACATACTCTTACCGTAAAAAATTAAGTATACAATTTTTGTATGTTATGTGTTTTTGTATATTATGTTGTTTATGTATGTTTAATGTATTTGTCTGCTATATATACCACGAGGTAGTCAAGAACGGGGCCCAGCTCGTAATGGAGTCCGTTCTCCCGCAGGTACTGGCCAAACGAAGAATCTTCAACATTGGCAGATGTCAATAACACGAGGACGACTGTCAACAGAGATACGAGGGGTTCCACCACGTTCAGCACGACCGAGGACATTCTCGACAGTCGGTTTACCTTTGAGAAAAAGCATCCCTTTGAAACAAAACGAAGGGTAACGAGCAAATCCGCGACAAACCATTTCCGCAGAGGGCCCGGCTCTCCTGGAGAGTTCCAGTTTCCATTGCAGAAGTTTTGGTTTCAACCAACTCTCCTCTTTCGACAGCTTTTCCTCGAGAAGTCCGCTGCAGCCCTGACACAGCCTGTAGACTCGCTCAAGGTGCGCTCTACACATAACCAAAACATTGAATTAAGAAACACGCAGTTTTGAGAAAGTCAGTTAATTCAATATACTGGTAAGCTCTGATCTCCTGGTCGAAGCACTCCTCCCGCGTCGGAACAAACGAGGCCAGTTGTCTGATTTTAAACTGCTGGTTTATCGCGCAGGAATTACACAAGGAGCCCTTGTCGTCTGCATTGATTTTTGGATCGCGTCGGCTCTTCGGAAGCGACTGCGGGTTCAGAGATTCCGTGTACTGGGCGGCGATAATCTTGTTGTAGTCGCCGTCCTGCAGGGGAAAAAACCGTGCTGGTATTAGAAAGAAATCGTATGCAGATTCACTACGGACGAGTCGGGTGGACGTATGTCCGCAACGCGGAAATGACGGACCCGCCTGGAGAACTCGTTAGAAAACTCGACTTGGCGTTCTCGTTTCATATAGTGTCAATACCTGTAAGAACCCATTGTACTGTTCGCAGTGTGGACAGTCCCACGAGTTCTGTTCTTCATAACGAACGACGAAATCGCCTTGACAGAACCAGCAATTGACTCTGACAGAAAAGCGCGGTCTGATTTTTGAATACAGAACGGCGCCGGCTGCGAAAACGCAGGAGGCGGCCGCAGTTAACGGCAGGATGGTACTCATGTTTGTAAAACAGTCACAGAGCTAGGTTAGCTAGTTTATAACTGATACTGAGCTGATATTTTTATTAATTTTATATTTGATAGAAACGTGTTTAGGAGGGTCAGGTTGTTGTTTACTAATAACGGGAAGCGAGACGGTGATGAACGTGGTGGGTCTGCTTGCTGTTACCCACCACAAAGAGCACGTGCCCGTTGCCCGTGCCCGGTAAGTTGAATGCGGCGTTGCCATATTTCTCGTTTAGATTTAGTTTCGATTTTCATATTTTATTCAATTCATTCATAATCATATCTTTACTACAATCATCATTCAAAGTAGGTTTTGGCCAGTACATAATATTAATAAATAATGGAATAAATAATAACAACTTTTTTGAATAAATAAATTATTCTAAATATAAATCTAAAGCAGTCATGCAAATGTGGTTCATGTATTAATATACATTCTTTTCCTGGAAATTCCATCTGAGCGAACTATAAATAACACGCGATGTGCGATGTGTGCAACCGACCCTAACTGAATAACCGTAACACACACATCGAATTCTGCTGGTTATGTCGGTATATTATCGAAAACAAGACAATACCTATTCATTTGCTAATTCAATCTAAGTAATATTCAGGCGCTTAAACTGAGACGGAACCTTGAAAATCCGTCACTGAAGGGTGAAAACGTTGTGAAACTCTTTAACAAAATGACAGTGGGCGTTCGACGGCATTATGAATCGTCTATTGTTAAACCGAAAGTTGATGACACAGTTTCATGAGCTTTGGATCCTCCCTTAAACAATAATCGATTGATTCTTCAGTAATATAATATCATATCTAATCTAATCTCCAATCTATCATTAAACATGAAACAAGTTTCATTCGCTATGCTCACAATTTAACACTAAACAAAGAGGATCATACTTAAACAGGTTACAGTGGTTCTTCCAAATGTTAATAAAACTTAACAAATTGCATTATATTTAAAATTTAGGTCAAACTATGAAATGTCTAATGTCAGTCGGCGACATGTCAGAAGATCGACAACACGTTTAATTAGTTTCATTAAGTTAATTAACCATCCAATTATAAGGGTGTCGAGTGCCTTGCAGTCTGTGTGAGAGAGCTTCCTGCGGTGCCCCAATTATCTATTAATTTACATCAAGAAAGTTCTACCGGACCCGATGAGGTCCACCCTAGTTGCGCGTACAGCCACGTGAAAGGCATTATTCAAAACAACGAAAAAAGTAAAAGGCGCCTTTATAGAATCACCGTCCAAACGTCCGTCGACAGCAAATCTCACGACATTCTAAGAACTTTTTTACACGTTAAGGCATGCAATACAGCCTGCAGCTGCATATAGCTTATCAAATGTTACTGCTGTATGCATTTAATTCGTCACGATGTCAATTTGAATTTGTTTACATTCTCAAGGCTGCATTTCCAATGGTAATATTACTAGTAGTAAAAAATACTAGTGGTAAATAGTAAGAAAGGTATGGCACATCTTGATGCCTTGATATGTATACATCCATCTACCTATCTATCTATCTATCTATCTATCTTCAATACTTGCTTGACATGCAATACTTAATATGAAGCACTTAATGTAATGTATATTACCTTCTATTGTATGGCAGATAGGATCGAACCGTTATACAGTGCCCATGTTGATGGCATGAGACCCTGGTGTTCCAGGGGTGTTTCCAAACTGCAACCGGCAAACCACAAAGTAAACCGGCAGGGAAAACAGCCCGCGAGCCGCGATCCCTGGGCCCTTCGGGAAAGCCCTCTCACGGAGGGTGAGGTTCGCCGGGTGCAGTTTGGAAACACCCCTGGAAGCCAGGGTCGCACAGCATTTTGACTGTATCCAATCAGAAGTACGTAAAACTAATATGACTAATATAAGCTATAATTAATAATTAATATTAATATACTGTTTTTCATAGCTTGCTGGTAACTGATGAAGTTTAATGACCACTTTATTTATTATTCGTATAAGCATTAGATATTATTATAACATTAGCTTCAATTAAATTTAAATTAACCAATACATTTAGTAATCTATAGTTGCAGTTGATTTGACAAACGAAAACAATTACCTTTTATGAAACACTGAATGAATTACAACTCTGGATCATTAACCCTTTACCGTTTACAAATAACTAGATTTCTTGTTTAAATTCACAGGCCTGCCGACACGATAAGCTGAATACTATTTGGTAAATCCTACGAAATGAATGGTAAGGACAGAAAAAGAAGACTAGAATAAACAATAGCTGGTTGAAATGAATAGGCGTATTTAAATGAAGACAATCAGATGAATGTAGATGTTAATATACCGGGGCTGACAAGGCTGTGTACATAGAATTGCGCAAGAGTTTTCAAGAGACTCTCTCGCGTGGTTTTGACCTAGTTTTCACTCGATATAGGCGAACTGAAATGTCCGTACCACGACATTGATGAAATTCTTCCCCTAGGTTTTTTTAGCCGGACTCTTGCCGGCGGAGAACCACACCTTCAGCCCAGGGGCAACCGGTTGAAAACTGTAACACGGTCCATCCTTTTGTAATTCTTCAAGTCTATTTTTCTTCAATAGACTTTCAATTCATTCTTGGTTCTACTACACGTCGAGCTAAAATGCTACAGGATTCGTATTCGCTCTTATTAACTTTAAATCGCTCGTTAAGGCTAACTGCCCGTTTTTTAAGAAGAATTATTCACAGAAATGGAAATAGATTTGAGTTAAAAAATTTTGAATTTAGTGTATCATAAATAGTTACTTTAGTATAATCACTTCGAGCTACACGGCAACTTGTGATTTGGAAAAGACTATTGTAGGCCGACTATGAATTTCAATATTACTAAATTCATTGCTAGGATATTAATGGCAAAAATTTGGATTAAAATAAGGTCTTTAAATTAACTGAACCATCATTTATCATATATAATTTGCATAAAACTATGTATATATACAGGTTATACATGAATCAAGGCTTAAAGGTATAAGAATCCTAAGAGTATTCATAACTCGAACGGTTAGATTATTCAAAGTCTGATTACCATCTACGATGCGGAATTCACTTGTTTGTTACAAAGACTAAGTCAATCCAGGTTGAGCAGGACGTCGAGATTTACGTTGAACGGCATTTTTTGACTAAAAAACGGATTGGGTTGCAATTCATAAATGTATGCAGGCTTATACATAATGTAAAAATTTACTAACTAAACATTATACCCAGTGCAAACAAGGAGCAGGTCTACCAGCAGTTCAACCAGCTCTGGTTCCAGTCTGGTTGCTTATGCGAGGCATAGGAACTGCTGGAACTGCTGGAACTGCTGATATTCACCCAAATCCAGCAGGCAGACGATTATCAGAGTACAGCAAGTCCTTCACCTCCTGGTTTTGCCCTTGGAAAGAGAGGAACTGCTGAAACTGCTGAATTCGCCTAAATTCAGCACGCTGACGGTTACCAGTAGGTCGATTTTTGCCTTGGGTAGAAATAAGAACGATTACAGCACATATAATTGTTTATTAATCATTCTATGTTTAGTCAATACCGGATTAATTTAAGAAAACAATTACGGTCAATAGTCTCATTCAGCCACAGATTAACTTTACCCAGATTACCTTTAATTTGAATCTCTGCATCATTATTTAGCATTCTATTTAAGTTTTATTCTATATTCAAATAAAATCAACACAAGCGGATCGTGTACTTCAAAGGAACTAGCGATTCTTTAATGACGTTCTTGATATTAGTTTGAAGTATCGCAATCATCCTTGAAGGCTAACTGTCCTAACTGAACTGGTCAAATCTAAATCACCATATGTGTAACACATGTGGAAGGAGTTCAAGGCGATGATTCCATGTAGTATAATGGGATTGTCAATGAAAGTGAAAGGTCGCCGGTTATATAGGCAGCGGCGGAACAGGTGTTGCTCAGGGTCTTCTACTGAGCGTCGTTTTCGTTTCTTTCTTTTTCATACTTTGTTATTTTTAAATGCGTGAGCGCCAAGAAACCAGAGCACCGGATGTTACGATTCCCCCATTGTTATTCGCCGCCGCACGAGAAACAAAAAAGTGAAAACTGCGGGGAGGTGATATAGATTGAAGAAAAAGCAAGGGAACACGCCCATCACCAATAGCATTGGAAAGAGTGTAAAAGGGCATCAGAGACTAGCAACTATATAAACTGTAGCTTCACTTACCGATCCAGTATCAGTTGAGAAGCTTTTCAAGCTAGAACCTCCTAGTACACCCACTCTAAACACTACAAGATGAAAGTAAGTTCCACAGCAATCAACTTTAACTCGTACAGTCTACCACGTTTTCACTGTTTTTTGCTAGTATCTTTTAAAGTTACATCGATGTAACAATGAAACTTTACTTGAATTTACGTCTTGTGTACTAGAATCAAACTGTAAAGTTTCAGACAATTCGAACAAACAGATTTTCAGGTATTCAATGTTCAAATTTTGTTGTGAACCCATGTGGTAGACTGTAACTTGTATAAACTTATATTTAGTATTTCAAATTGAATTCAACACTGTGAAGTAAACGGTTTGTTTCTCGTATAGGTCTTCGTTATCGCCGCTTTGGTAGCTGTGTCTCTGGCCGCAGAGGCTCCAGCTTACGATACCAAGCCATCGTACTACCAAAAACCATCTTACGATTACGTGAGTATTTCAAGCGTAAATATTAACTTTCCGCCTGCATTAACGGTCATCGTTTACACTTTCAGTTTCATGTTTGACTTGGTAAAGGTTTTGTAGTATGGTACAAGGAGTACAAGTTGCAGGATTAAACAATAGTTGTGTAATACGTCTGAATCTGATCTTCTAATGGTTTTGATTGGTATACCACATGCTTATTCCATTTTATGTTTAAAAACAGCCACCGATGCCGTACAACTTCGCATGGGCTGTTAAGGACGAGCCATCCTACAACGACTTCTCGCACCAGGAAACCAGCGACGGTAAGGTAGTCACCGGATCGTACCGCGTCGCCCTACCTGACGGACGCACTCAGATCGTCACCTACAAGGCTGATGACTACGGATACGTCGCTGATGTCCAGTACCAGGGAGAAGCCAAGTACGACTACAAACCCGCTTACAAACCCACCTACAAAGCTGCTGAGTACCCCAAGGCTGCTGAGTACCCTAAGGCTGCTGAGTACCTTCCCAAGGCTTCTGCGTACGTCCCCAAAGCTGCTGAGTACGTCCCCAAGGCTGCTGAGTATGTCCCCAAGGCTGTTGAGTACCCCAAGGCTGCTGAGTACCCTAAGGTTCCTGCATACCCTAAGGCTGCTGAGTACCCCAAGGTTCCTGAATACCCTAAGGCTGCTGAGTACCCCAAGGTTCCTGAATACCCTGCCCGCGCTTACCCTCAGCCTGCCTACCAGCCAGCTTACCCTAGACAGTCCTACCCTGCTTACCCCAAGCCGGCTTACACGAGCTACCCCAAGACTGCTTACCCGACTACTGCCTACCCTAAGGCCCCGGTGTACTCGACCGCTGCTCCGGCTACTGAGGCCCCTGCTACTGCTGCTCCTACCACGGATGCCCCAGCTGTTGAGGCTACCACTACTGTCTAAAGTTCAACCGTCTCGTCCCTCTGCTCTTTCTTCCGGATGCTGTAATATTTATACGTGGGCAACATGGCCTGCTAACTTAATAACTTTATCATGAATAAAACTGTCTTAAACACACCTTATTCTCATTCGGTTTATTCCAACTAAAAACAAACAAAACTATGAGTTGAGTTGCTGAAGAAATTTAAGTAAGGTGCTTAGTTACTATGGTAAAGTGATGAATGTAATTTGTAAACAGTTTTAGCAACAATGTTAATCCGGTTACAATGGTGATTAACAGTTAACACAGCACAGAACAGCACATAAGCAACAGTTATGCGTTTCAACTGAGTCAGACAGAACATGGTTGTTTGATATCGAGAAATCTCGATTTTAATGTTAGTTTCCTTTTCGATATTCAAGACTATTATCAATACGATAAAGATAATAACACGATATATCAAGGCCAAAAAGCATCCGCGTGTCGAAATTTCGAATTCGATGAATATGCTGGATGATATCTCGGATAACCATGGATAATACGATTGTTGAATAAGGCAGTGTATTAGTTATCAGTATTCGTTGCTATAGTCATCAAATTAAGTTTCGTATTCTTAATTCTTATGGTTCAGCCCTTACCGCTACCAGTCAACAGTACAATCTACGATGGAGAACGTTAGGCAGAACTAGTAACGGGAGCAGCCGCTAGATGGCGTTTTCAAAATTCGAGAAAAACAACGATGTAACCCTTTAGGTGTTTACAAGATCCTCTTCGGTAGACTGTCGATTGTCAGCTGCTGCCCGGCAGACGAGTCTCTTGTGCCATATATAACTCGACAGTCGCCTGCGAGAGGGGAAAAAAGAAGAAACTGTCAAATAAAATGGACACTGTCAATGACAACGTTGAAGTTCCAGAGCTCGACAAACTCTTGGAAAGGGATCCTTATTTGAAACCGTTCGAGGGCGAAATCAAGCGCCGGTAATTTGTAATCCAGATCTGTAAAAATCAAAATATGCAAATTTGAAGATGACGTTTTCTACACGTCATCATGGCAAACAAATCACATGGTTACAATTATATAATACATAACAAATTCATTGATTTTTCCCCTTGCCAGCTACGGATGTTTCCAGAGTTTCCTGGACCAGATCGTCGCGGGCGAGGGATCCCTGGACAACTTCACGCGGGCGTACGAGACGTTCGGGATCCACGCCAGAAGCGACAACAGCATTTACTGCAAGGAATGGGCCCCGGGAGCTGTCGCGTTGTACCTCTACGGAGATTTCAGTAACTATACACTATACATCATCGCGGTATCAGACGTCGTTTTAGTTTTTTTACGAGTAACTGTTTGATTTTTAGACGGTTGGCAGAAAAGGAGCCACCCGTTCAAGAAGCTCGACTTTGGAAAGTGGGAGTTGACCCTGCCTCCCAAAGATGATGGAAGCTGCCCTGTCCCGCACGGCTCCAAACTGAAAGTATTGTTGTTTCAAGTTCCGTGTTATGTAGAAGTTTGGTATCGTGAATTAGAAATTCACTTTCAGTGAATTTTGAAATCACAATGAGTTAGATCGTCGTCGAAACTAAAGATGGCCAGCTCGTCGACCGCATCTCTCCGTGGGCGACCTACGTCGTGAAACCTCCCGTAACTGAGGGACTGGCATATCAGCACGTTTTCTGGAATCCACCAGAGGTATATCAGTATCTGAATTTTTTAACTTACTTAAATTTTCTTTATTTTTTTTTTTAATTTTAAATAATTTATTACATTGTTTTTGCCGCAGAAATATCAATTCAAACACAGCCGTCCCCAGCCCATTAAGAGTCTCCGCATTTACGAATGTCACGTTGGTATCGCCTCGGATGATCCCAAGGTCTGCTCGTACAAGGAATTTGCACAAAACGTCATTCCCAGGATCGTTAATCTCGGTGGGGGAAAACTTGCGTACAATCTAATGTTATTACTCGTTGTTGGTAATGCGGATATAGTTCATATCTAAGCTATTACAAGTCAATTAAAATAACTAATAATTAACTATTTAAAATATACCCTCATGTAGAATACATATAAATTAACTAATTAGCGATATAATATGTATATAAATAATTACCACAAAGAGCAATCATACTAATCATATAATTGATAATTATATGAAATTAGATTAGGATTAAGATCAAATTGTTTTATCGTCATCATCCTCATTTTTCAACTGAATACTTTCATTCAACATGATTTAGGTTACAATGCAATCCAGCTAATGGCCATCATGGAGCACGTCTACTACGCCAGCTTTGGTTACCAAGTGACCAGCTTTTATGCTGCTTCAAGGTTCACCTCCGTCTTTTATAAGATTCTACTAATGCTGATAACATAAAACAAAATAGAGTAATTGACCTGATATTCAATTAAATAAATAGCCGCTACGGGACGCCCGAGGAGTTGAAGGAGCTGGTCGATGTCGCCCACGCTCACGGTTTGACCGTTCTGCTGGACGTTGTCCATTCGCACGCGTCCAAGAATGTCCTCGACGGACTGAATCAGTTTGACGGAACCAATTCGTGTTTCTTCCACGATGGACCGCGCGGTGAACACTCGCTGTGGGACAGCCGTCTCTTCAACTATTCATCGTGAGTTGGGATAACATTATTTAGTTAAATTTTTTCTCGTCGCCAGTTCGCGTTAGATATTTTTGAATTAAATTACTCGTTGAAAAGGCAATAATAACAGAATAGACGTCAGGACTGGTCAGACCAAACCCAGAAATAAAATGATAATATTATCAGATATACTTGTAGTATATGGTCAGTAACGTTAATTTTCGATTCGTACGCTTATATTGATATATTATGTGTATATTTATTATTATTATACTATTTATTATGAATGTATTATACTAGCAAATCGGTATAGATCTTATGACATTGTTATTAGTATGCTATATCGTTATGGCTGGTTGGTGGCACAACCACTGCAGCAGTATTATTTATCATTGGCTGAAATGAGACTGCGTCTTTAGGTGGGAGGTTCTACGCTTTTTGCTGTCCAACCTGCGCTGGTATATGGAGGAGTACCGTTTCGACGGGTTTCGGTAATTTCTTTTTATGGAAAACAATCCATTACTGTGATAGTTATAGTTAAGAATGCCTTTTACCTAGCTACTTGTATTACAATTTAGTATAACTCTCTGTTATCTATCCGTTTATCCACTTACCTACCTGTCTATCTGTACATTATCTACTTATCTATCTCTCTTGTCTGTCTATTTATCTACCATTCTACCTATTCGTCTACCAGTTTACCTATCTACCCGTCTGTCAACCTGTATCTGTCAATCTGTCTTGTGTACCATTCTACCTATCTATCTGTTCATCTGTCTGTCTAGCTCTTTATCCCTCTATCTGTCTACCATTCTATCCATTGCCCATCCGTCTGTCTATCTACTATTTGTCAATATCTATCTGTCTGTCAATCTATCTTATCTATCGCTATTTGCTTATCCACTCACCTACCTACCTGCCTATCTATATATTGTCCATCCATCCTTCGACAAGTCTATCTGTCTGTCTAGCTCTTTACCTTTATGCCCTGCCTACCAAAGTGTCTACCGAAGTTTGAGTACTAGAAATCATTCATGATGGACGTCCCTTCAACTAATATCGAATGTGTGTTCCAGGTTTGACGGCGTGACTTCGATGCTGTACCATTCACGCGGCATCGGTCAGGGTTTCAGCGGCGATTACAACGAATACTTCGGTCTGAACACGGATACCGAGGCTCTGGTGTACATGATGCTGGCCAATCACATTATTCACCAGATCTACCCGAATGCCATCACCATAGCCGAGGATGTTTCGGGCATGCCGGCGCTGTGCCGTCCGGTCTCCGAGGGTGGAAGCGGTTTTGATTACCGCCTGGGTATGGCCATTCCGGACAAGTGGATCCAGCTGCTGAAGGAGTACAAGGACGAGGAATGGGACATGGGCAATCTGGTGTTCACGCTGACCAATAGGCGGTGGATGGAGAAGACTATTGCTTATGCTGAATCTCATGATCAAGTAAAATTAATTGGATTTAACTGTTCGGTTCAATTAATCATTGACATATAAATATAAATACAGAGATAATTCTAGATGTAGATGAAGGCGTAGATATACATTCGGAGAGAAGATAGTTAGATTACATAGGTTAGATTAGATAGATTAGATAGATAGATATATAGATAGATAGATAGATAGGCAGACAGATAGATAGATAGATAGATAGACAGACAGATAGATAGATAGATGGATGGATAGATAGATAGATAGATAGATAGATAGATAGATGGATGGATAGATGTATAGATAGATAGATAGATAGATAGATAGGTTGATAGACAGATAGATAGATAGATAGATAGGTTGATAGACAGATAGATAGATAGATAGATAGATAATTGGATTGATTGATAGGTAGATAGGTAATTGGATAGATGGATAGATAGGTAAATAAACTAAAGAGTTACCTATTTATGTCAATATTGCACTAGTAAAGTTATGTAGTTTGTACCCAACATAACATTTAATTTTAGGTACAGTGTTAATATCCATAAAATTTGGTAATATTTGTTACATTTCAATTTTGTAATTGAATAGTATTGTATTTGTAAAATGATTAAATTTTATTGTAACTGTAGTTCTATGTAAAATATCAACTGTTTTATCGATTGAATTGTATAGTTTTATCAGTTTCGTCAGTTTAGTTTACATGACTTGTATTTGTTACCGAAACTAGGCTCTTGTTGGAGATAAAACCCTGGCTTTCTGGCTGATGGACAAGGAAATGTACACGCACATGTCGGACCTGTCGGAACCGTCGGCGATCGTGGACCGAGGCATAGCCTTGCACAAGATGATCCGCTTCATCACGCATGCTCTTGGCGGCGAGGGATATTTGAACTTCATCGGTCTGCGCTGCATCTTATTATAAACGATAAAAATCAATAGAATCGACTATTATACAAAATTCAAGATTAAAAAACATGTCAACTCGTTTTAAACAAATTAAAAGTACAAAATTTACTATTTTCATATTTGTATTTTTTTAGGAAACGAGTTTGGGCATCCGGAGTGGCTGGATTTCCCTCGCAACGGCAACAACGAGTCTTTCCATTACGCTCGCCGTCAGTGGCGCTTGGTTGACGACCCAGTGCTCAAGTACAGGTACCTGAACGCATTCGACGCGGCCATGAACAAACTGGAAGACAAGAACGGCTGGCTTCATCAAGATCCTGTAAGAAACCATTCAAACCGATGGCCTTGTCCCTGATACTGGAGTCCAGCCATTGAATTAATTTCTGTTTTAAATTTTACTGATTTTATGCTGTTAAGCTCAATTAGAAGTTTAATCCTAACCTGCAATGTCGATTTTTAAATGTTATTATCTATTTTGATATGAATTTAGTCATATTAATTAACACATACATACCGAACCCGTAGTGTCCTTAATAAAAAATATAGTTATCCCTCGTAATATTAACTTAAACGATAATAATTAACAATTCAGTGTTATCCCTTATTAAAATTTTTTCTCAACAGAAATTCTAGAGTACGGTTTAATGACAAGATTTAATTTGATCAAATTGAACGGTAAATGTTAATGAACTTAATATTTAGGGTTACGTGGGAACGAAGCACGGCGGTGACAAGGTGATCTCGTTTGATCGAGCGGGTCTGGTGTTTGTTTTCAACTTTCACCCGACCAACAGCTACACGGACTATCGCATTGGAGCGCCTGGCCCGGGCAAATACCGCATGGTGCTCGACACTGACGATAAAGCCTTCGGTGGACACGGAAGAATCGATCACTCGACCGATTACTTCACCATGAATGAACCTTTTGCCGGGAGACCTTACTCTATCATGGTACAATTCATCTTATAATTAATTAGATCAATTAGGTAGAATTAATCAAAAAATTATTTCATTGTTGCGGATTTTTTTTAAATTATTATATTAAGTCACTTGTTGGATTTGATACTGGCACGCGTGGGTTAACTCTTGTCCCGTCTTATTTCCCTCTTAGGTGTACGCCCCCTGTCGTGCAGGTTTCGCCCTGGCTCTGGCAGATTGAGGCAAACAGAGATTAATTTACTCGGAACAGTAGCAAGTGATATTAAGAATCTGGTTGCGGTTCTCTTGGTTATTCTTTCTGTGTAAGAAAGTCGACTTGTACTATCGGTTTAGTCTGCTCAAAAATCAATAAAAAAAAGCCTCTAGTTTAAACTTGCACAAGCAGATTTACTGATGATCAGGGAATTAACTTGTTGTAATAAGTATCCAACTGTAATTTAAGATAATATTATCAATAAAAAAAGAAATCATGTGAATCCTATTTGGACTTTGAGAAAAACGGTTGCGACTTTTTTCTCGTTATTTATTTTTCTCTCAACACGAGAAGCAACATGTATTAATCGGTTTTAGTCTGCCTCAAAAATTCCAAATCACTGTCATTCAACATGAATAGAAACATAGAATTTGCTCTGATAATAAAGATTACATCATTTCTAAAAAGAAGGGGGAAAAATAATCTTGAACATATTGGCCGATGGGATCTTAAAAAAACTGCACTGGTCGCACATAAGGTATTTCGATATTATTGTTCCAAGTCGACCGCAGTCAGCAACGAAAGCGGAGGAAAGCTGGGGATTTGCAACAAGGCACAGCGTTCGTGAGATTTATACAAAACAAATACAAAAAAACTGCCGTGAAACTGATGAGATTCACCAAGAAAAATGGCGGGGGGGGGAGGAGAGGAATGGCCAAACAAGATTGACGGGTATTCGATATTCAGTGACGTTAATTCAAATTGTCAACGCTATATTATAAAGCTTGTTAAAACAACTGGGCACAAATGTGAGACATTGGCGTTTTGTTTACTGGGGACCGACGAGAAGGTAAACGTTCATATCATCTTTGCCCTTGACGTAGACTGTTCCTCGGTGCTCGAAGATGTACCGCTCTTCGAGCAGCGCCACGCAGGCTTCTGTCGTCTGCAATCGTCCGTTGACTCCGGTCGAGTCCATCCGACTTGCTATATTGACCGCATCACCCCAGATGTCGTAGTAGAGTTTGGTTGTCCCGATGACGCCGGCGGTGACGTCGCCGCAGTTGTAGCCGATGCGCAGGATCAGGTTAAACTCGAGCAGGTCCTGGTTGAAATCGTTGAGGACCTTCTGCATGCTGCAGGCAAAGTCGATCAGCTCGAAGAGGTGCTGGTGCGGATGCCTGTTCTGCGTCCGCACGTCCGGATTGAGACCGGAGGCGGCCATGAAAGTACTGCCGATGGTTTTGATCTTTTCGACGTTTCGGAAGCGCGGGTCGAGGAGCAGCTCGTCGAAATCGCTGACGAGCTCGTTGAGAACCCGCAGATACTCGCGGCCTCCCAGGTACGATTCGTCGTACAACTGGCTGAAATTGACTAAACTGGCGAAGATGATGCCGGCTTGGCGGTGATTCTCCGAGTAGCCCGGTCTGGTTTTCATCTGCTCGACCACGTGGCGCGGTATGATGTTGTGCAGCAGCCAATCCGCTTGATCCTTGAGACTCTGCACTTTGGCCTTACCGCGGCCGGCGACTGTCTTGCAGTGGAAACTCAGCCGGAAGCTAATCTCAAACTCGCGGTTCAGAAACCACACGAGCAGCAGCAGCATCAGCAGGTGGAGGATAATCTCGTAACAGAGGGCTAGTTCGGTTCGTTCGTAGTCGATATCCCCCGTCGAGGAGTGACTCTCGCTCACATTGTGGGTGTGGATGATGACGCAGGGACAGAGGGGCGTGGAAACGACCAGGATCAACAAAACGGCAGCCAGGGTGGCCAGGGCATTCTTCATCCAGCAGTTGAGCTGCGTGAAATTGCAAAAGTGGACCAGCCCCACGCAAAAGAGGTACCAAAACACGCGACTCGATTCCTGTCTCTCGTCGACGACTTGGCAAGAGAAATTCGAAACGACCGCCAAAACCGGCAGGCACATGAGAACAGCACCGCAGACGTGCCAGGCGTACCATTGGCTACACCAGTGGTGCAGCTGGCCCAGCCTCTGCTTGACCGCATCTCCGCAGAGCGAATTCAAAAAGACTGTCGTTTTGACGAAGAGAATGACTGAACCGCAGGCGAATGTCAAGCCCCATATCCACGACAGGTCAAAGTGAACGAAGCAGCCTAGGGATACAATGGAGAAAATCAAGGCGGAAACTAAAATGTCGAGGTACGTGTTGTAAGTAGGCGAGTCCAGTGTGATTTGCGTCCCCGGAGGGTCCGGCTGATGGGCCCGGGCCCGATACTCCTTCTCCATGGCAGGATCGATGAAGAACAACGTCAACAGGCTGAGTGGCGGTCTCATGAAGTAGACGCGGTGGGTCTCGTCCTCCTGGATGCAGCGAATCATCTGCAGGTCCGATTGTTTCCTCAGCTGGTGGAAGCGCGATAAGCTGGCGTGAATCGGTACCGGTTTGATTTCCCGCTCCACGTCCTCGTTGTTCAGACTGACCAGGACGGAATGTCGATCCGCATCCGTAGTGTTGTTGGATTCGGCACTGCGGCGCTGCAACGTGTTGGTGTTGCTCGCTCCCTGCGCCTTGATAAAGGACTCCACAGAGGGAAAGAGGCTCAATTCATCCGTGTGGCCGTTCTGCCCCGACGGACAGACGATGGCGTGGCTGCTCCGCAGTTCGGTGGTCGGTATACGTGACAAGGGGGTCAACTCGTCCTGCTGAGAGCGCTGCTGGTGGTAGAGGCGACGTTTACGGTCCTGGCTGACGGATCTGGTGCTTCGCAGGTGAGTCACTGGAGGCTCGTTCAAACTAAATATAGCAATAATTAATACACAATTGCATTCAATGAAATGGGCTAATAAATAAAAAATCGCGACTTTAATGACAGAACTTAAATAATTAGTAATTGTAAATAATAATAATAATAATAATAATAATAACAATAAAATAAGAAATGGATTATAAATTAGCACACTAAAAAAATGAAAATACATAAAAAATTAAGACCTAATGAGAACAATTATCTAAAGCAGAATAACACTCAATTATTTAACTTGTAACTGAAAATTTAAATTAATATAATAAAGTATCGCTAACCTCATTTTAATGAACTTGTTGATATATCACAGAATACTCAGAATAGAATGTATTAGGTAAAACTTCATGTAGCAGGCTTTTTATGCTCACCAACATTCGTCGTCGTTATCTTCAACTCCGTCCAGGATGTTCGGCAACGAGTTGGCCTTTTTACCGCTGCAGTTGCGGAAAGTTGACGGTTGGTCGACCAAGTGTACCGAGGGGATACTTAAAAAGTCCTCGGCCTGTTCGGGGAAGTCGTCTTTGTGGCCCAGGACGAAATAGGTTTTCAGGTGCTGGTGCGGTTTCCCTTCCTCGACGACATACGAGTCATCGAGGAGACGGTACGTCTTCTCCGTGATGTGGACCTGGCCCGGTTTGCCCGTCGATTCCATGTGATTGGCGAGAGTGACGTCGTGCGACCAGACGTCGAACTTGAAGCGCTTGCTGCCCACGATACCGCAGAGGACGGTACCAGTGTGAACCCCGACCCTCATTGTGACATTCTCCCTGCGCTCCCGGTCAAAGTGGCCGATGGCCTCAATCATGCTGAGCCCCATATCCACACAGCACTGAGCGTGGTCCTCGCGGGGCTCGGGACAACCGGCCACGCAATAGTAGCAGTCACCTAATAAATATATACATTTAAAAAAACTACGAAAAATGAAGAACATTATAATTATAATAACCTACCCAAAGTAGAGATTTTCTCGCAGTTGTGCCGTCCACAGAGGAGATCAAACCGTCCGAAAAGGTCATTGAGGAGTCCGACTAGCTGCTCTGCCGTCTTGTTGGAGCTCATTCGTGTGAAACCGACGATATCCGCAAACAAAATGCTGACATGCTCCATGCGGTGCATATTGAACGGCCGGAAGAGGGAACGCAACTCGCTGTCATTGGTCGCCCGTGATGAGACGACCACATCCTCCTCATTGTGACCCTCGTGCATGAGCCAGTAGGCGACCTTGGGCGGCATCACGGAGAGAATCATTTTTTCCTTGAGCTGCTTCTCCAGCTCGAGTTCACGCCGAACCATCAGCAGCTGCCCGACTTTGAGAAACGTGCAGCGCATCCGGACCTGCGTCATTATAAAGATATGTATACCGATGATGTGGACACCCAGGTGAAGAAGCGCCCGAACCAGGACCGAACTGAAACCAACATCGCAGGACGCCACCCCGATTGAAAGTACCTCGACAATGATAGAATACGAGATACTGATGGTGAGACAGAGGTACAGCGGTAGGGGAATGACGGTGTAGACCAGAAGTAGTACTTCCATCGCCATGACGAGAAGACCAGCAGGCGAGACTTCCCCCTGGATTCCCGACACGTAGCCATGTCTGCAGTTGAGAAAGGCGGGCAGCGTTACCAGGCAAAGACTGACGGCCACCAGTACCGAGACGAGTGAGTAGTGACGCTGGTAGAAGGTGGTCGTGGTAATGAAAAACGCGGCCGACGATGACACGACCAGTGCTATGGAGAAGGCGGAGAAAGCGAACCAGTGGTGCGCAACGACGGCGCTGAAGTAGACGCACCAGGACAGGGAGACGAGAAAGATGTACACCAAGGCCAGCTGGAAGCGGAAACGAATCTGCGGAAACGTGCTGCACCAGTACTGCCCCTCGAGGATGTCAGAATCAAACTTGGGGATCCACCAGGCCGGAGACGCCCGGTAGAAGAGCACCGAATGTCCCGTGTCGTTTCCGCTCCGGCACGACGACCTGCGGGAAAAGTTGGTCTGCCGAAGCGACTGGATGTAGTGACGCATCGACGTTCCGCTGGCCATTTCACCTGCATATCTGCCGCACAAAATAAAACAATGTAGAATACCAACGTGTGTGCTTCCACATAAATAATACTTCATATCATATAAATAAGAATGATAACTAGCTGAGCCAATTCAAGATACTCCACAGAATATTAATTTAAGACGGGAAAAAAAAACAAGAGATCTTCTTAAACGTTATGCTGAAATCTTTATATACCCGTGTATTCATGGACCAGAATAAAAGCATGGCGAGTATTTGTGAGCAAAACTTTGCACGAATTTAAGACAACGTTAGATTCGGTGAGCGTTTCATCTCACGAGGACGTGGAAAAAAGCACAACCTAGACTGCGAGGACGGACCAAGGAAGGGATTGCAGAGTAGGACACATCCAGGTGACCCTGTCGGTCAATGCTTGTAAGCCGCTCCTTAAAAGATTTCCACGGCTTTCTTCGTATCGTCAGGACAGGCCGGGCTAACTCAGTTATATCGATGGGTTGAACTTCAAACCATTGTTACAGTACTGCCACCTAGCGAATA
>JAIQCU010000811.1:0-37682 GCA_022114935.1 Leptestheria dahalacensis
TTTACTATGGACGTTTACTAATTCAGTAACAAGCTCCTGTGCCCTGTGTTAATCCCTGTCCGTGTTCGTTTCAGTTTGCTCGCTAGCTCACTAGATAACTTTGACTCGATTGAAGTTTAGCCGCGGGTATTCATTTCCCGAAGTGTAGAACGTATACAATGAAGCCCCGTGGATAACAAGGAGGTTCCCAAGTGTGAAAATCCTCCAACAGTTCAGCCAAAATCCCATACAAAGTTGAGGGAAAAAAATCCTTTAAAAAGTCCTGAAATTCCCAACTGAATTCTTAAAACGTCCCAAACATTTACTGAAAATCTTTTTAAAACTTTATGAAAATCTTAAAAATCCCGAGAAAATTTCTAAAAATTTTACAACTGCAACACACTGCCGTAGACTTGCGACCCCCCCTGGGTCGGTATATGGGTTCATGCGATGTCTTCAAAGCCCCGCATGTACTGCATGATAAAAGAGTATTTACTTTAATGACTTCCTTGACGAGGGCCTTGTCGCTAACCATCCGTGCTCGCTTCATGGCGCCTACTTTGGGACCCAGCCAAGTGATGAAGAGGAATTTCGTTCGTTTACTCATCTCGTCACCGCTCTATGAAGATTTTAAAAGAGGCCTGTTATTAGTGCAACGCACGCGAGTTTCACCACTGTATTACCTGCACTCGTATGAAACCGAAAGCTCGTTCCTCGTCATCGAAATAGGTCCTGAATTCGGAAAAGTCATCACCGATAGCTTTGCAGTTGATTTCGTTGCCATCGAACTTGAAGACAGCCCTGTCAATACATCGAGATACGGTGGATTGGTTTCCGATATTCCGCGTTAGTTTAAGAGAGCCAGGCTAATTTGTTATTACCAGTTTTTTCCGGAATCGTCCGCTCGCACGTCGTCGTATGCCACGCGGATGCCTTCACGATCAATGCGGGTATCCAAGGTCTGGAAACAGAATGGCAAAATTCAATTACGCCCGCGACAATATTAGCTTGACTTTCGTTTCGAATAGTCGGGTAAAGCCAATGGGCTTTTGGCGCTGAAACGCGAGGAAACGTGTCAGGGCTAAACCAGAGGAGCTAATCGGATCAGCGAATGCTTAACTAGATTAAGGTGGAGATTGGCAAGTCCAGTAATCAGAGCGCTTCACTTATAGTTAACTGGGACCCGCTGTAGTGTATATAGTATCCCGCTCTTCCTTGCCAATAAACAAGCTGTAAAACCGTCGCTCGGCGCTCATCATATCTATAGGTCCCATCTTACGAGAAGGATTTGCAACTCTCTGGACACTCATTGGCGCTACCGTACACGGCCGCTTCCAGGATTACGTAACCGGCTATCTCGATTGCACACCCTGATTTCTACAGCCATAACCGCGCAGCCTACAGTGGGAATCAATAAAGGCCAACTCTCTGTTAAAAAATTGTTTTATGGCATCAAGACACAAGTTGACGACGCATTGTTACAGACAAGAATTCAACCGACTCAACTGATCTTTGATTCTCCATCAAACAAACCAAGTTTGCAGGCGATACTGTTGTCGAACTGTCAGTTCACCTCGTTTGACAAGAGCTAGCTGGAGCTAACGACTAGTGATGTCAACGACTCGACTCGACTCGACTTGGCCCCGAGTCGAGTCGAGTCGAGTCAGAATCGATGATATGTGCGCCTGAGTCGAGTCAAAGTCGAGTCGAGTCGGTCAAGTCGACTCGAGTCGGCTATATATTCGACGGTAGACCCCAAGTCGATCGAGTCGACTTGCAAAATCCCTTAGTCGAGTCGAGTCGTTTACCGCGAACGTCCGAGTCGAGTTGAGTCGCTTGACATCCCTACTAACGACAGCTAAAGTTACTGAGACAAAAGGGCAGATCCAAGTTTAAGCTGCGAACCTACCACTTAAGGGGACATCTTACGACATGGCCAGAGCTCGTGCAATAGTTCACAATAGTTCGCGGTAGTTAATAATATAAACGAGATACAAAATGGAAAGATCAAAAGTGAAAATGTCGTCTGATGAATTCTCGTTATACAAGGCAGCGCGTGACAAGGTTGCATACTGTGTATTTTCCTGCTACAACCGAATTTTTCGCTCGACAAGGCTTAACAGGTGTTGAATTCACGCGTAGATAACCGTGAAAATGTCGCTTAGATAAGAACAAGTGAAGCAGTTCCAAAGTACAGTCTCGAGCAGAAAAGAAAGGTTCTGAATGGTGGGTTTTATTTAACTTTAGAATTTTATTTTGCCAAAACTATCAATCCGATATAAATGAAACTTGACTAGTTTATAAAGTGCTATTAGTTCTACATTCAGTATTTTTTTGGCTGTTCTATCTTTGAAAACGTGGGTGCCATAAGCGATCAACTTCTCCCCAGCAAGAACCCTTTATGGATTGCGGTAGATCGACATTTACCTTACTACGGAAGCTAAGACGCAAACCCTCGTTACGAAGCATTTTGGCACGTCTTCTCCTTGTAAAAAATAACCACTGGGTTTTAAAATCTAATTAAAGCAATTGAGTTTGCAGACGAAGAGTTGGCCGCCGAGCACAATTCAGACAGGAAACCTTGTTGGCGCAAGAACCGAGATTGACTGAAGTGATTTTTCTATCAAAAGGAAAGGGAAACGGAAGCCTTGCAAAAATTACTGGTTCGACAGGGGTTTCCTCTAATAACAACCTGCAGATGGAAACGAAATCAAGGCTGCGCTAACAGGTTGCAGCCTGTTGCTGGCAGCCAGGAAAAAAATTCAATTCATCCAAGTTGGCCCGAAAGGCTTTTATACAGCTGGTAAATATGCACAGTAATCTTATTGTGCAGTTCCAGACGTTAGGAACTGATCGCCATAGTAACTGAGCGCTGTATGGATTCTTCAGACGAATATTCCTTTTGTCTCAGTGGGGAACATACAGATTATAAGTCGGTTATTTGCAGATGACTATACGATAACATGAATGTGATATGATCTTTTGAATTCTCGTCTAAATCCTCTTCTCAATGAGTAATTTCACTATCCGAATGACTCACTCTTGACTGAAATGATCCTTCCGGGTGCCTAATTGCAAAACGGAAAAAAGCTCTTCCTCAGATTGTATACAACATATGATAGTATACATTCAAGTCCATTTAGGTAGGTAACTAAGACCGAAATAGTACATAACAAGGCAGGCCGTAAAAGATCGTGTAGGACATCCACGATACGATATGATACAGTCTGAAGCAATTACAAAGGGTTCTTGCTGGGGATAGTTTGATTGCTTATTGCTCGTACAGTTTCAAAGATAAAGCTTCCCAAAAAATATCAGGTGTAGGTCTAGTAGTGCTGATCGCACTCTTAAAGTTTCGATGAAATCGGTTTGTTGGTTTGGCCAGAATAAAATCCTAAACGTCTAGAAATCATATTAGTTTTCCGTCATTGAAGCTGATCAAGAGAAACTTACCAAATAGTGGCCTGGAGTGATCGAGTTGGGTTTGGCAACAGTAGTCATGATACTGGTGTAGGTTCTATCACAGACTGAACTGGAAGCTTTCACGTTCCTCTCGTAAATGAAACGTACAGCAGCCCAGCGGTCTTTCGTAACTTCAGAAAAGAATAGGACAGTTGGCCATTTGGCCAGCTGGAGGGGAAGTTTTTTCCCTTCGTTTCTCCAGGGCAGCCTGGAAAATAAACGCAGTGATTGGTTACCGCCACCTGTCTCGTACAGTGCGCTCTGCGTTTTTAACGTTTTCTGCTCTGCTTCCATTGCGTCCGCTTCCTTGTTCGGTCCGTTTCCGCGCGGTTGCTTTTGCTTCCAACGGTTATTCGAGCTATAGTTGTACCCTAAAACTAGATTTAGTGATGGATATGCTCTTGTTTGAATTCGCCATAAAACTCATCAGAGAACGAATACTAAAGGTTGTAATCTAGTAACATAAGTTCACCTTGTTAGTTTTTCGAGGTTTCCACAAGAGCAACTGGACCTCAAAGGAATAGTCGACAGCCGGTGAGCGCAACCGAGTGACCGCTATGGTTCGGTGCAACGTGACAACTGTTAACGCCATTGCTTTAGATTTTTTATTATTATTATAGGTTTAATGTAAACGTACTCCAAAGGAGACCGTCGTGGTTTACTTAAATTTGGATAAGTTATCTACCCATCTGTCTATCTATCTATCTATCTATCTATCTATCTATCTATCTATCTATCTATCTATCTATCTATCTATCTATCTATNTATCTATCTATCTGTCTCTCTATCTATCTATCTATCTATCTATCTATCTATCTGTCTCTCTATCTATCTATCTATCTCTCTATCTGTCTCTCTATCTCTCTCTCCCTCTATCTATCTATCCATCTCTCTATCTCACTACTTATCCATCTTCCAGTTCTAAATACAGTAAAAAGAAAAGGATATATAACAACAGAATACATGATAGTAACATAAAGCCTACATTTTTTAAATAAAGGCTTACCGGTAGGTCATGCTTAGTAGTATACTCTAATAGTAAAAGTGCATATAGTATTAAGAATACATTCACTATTATAACGAGATAATATCTTTAACAACCAAATCACTGCTGTAAATGCAAAGTAAATGTTGAACCACTGCTTACAGAGGACAAAAAATCTTCAGAAAAACGATTTCATTTCCAAGGTTTTGACGTCATCTGCGCTTAGAACGTCCTTATCTAATGGTTGCTCTGGTCAAATCTGGGTTCTTTGTACCGAAACCGAGTGATAAATGATGCGTTCAGTGCACTGCACTCTTGCAGTGAATATACTGTTGAATGCGCTAGAATTTTATTTTTTCAAATTTTTTTTTACAGTAAATTAGCTAATGCTAATTAGTTAGCTGTTGCGAAAGTTACAGTTATTGTATACATGTCGAAACCATGTGTGATAACTGGATATCGCTTTAATAGTGCTGGAGCTATGTTCTCGGCTGTTCTCTACATTTTTAAAGCAGGTCAGTAATCTTAAACAGATGGTCTTACACGAAATGCAGCTCTACGTGTGTCAGTTTCACAGCACGTTTTTCCATCTGGCTGCCAACCACAACGCGGACGGTAGCGAAGTCAGCGGTAGAGACAATCACTTCTAAGTAGATCATGGTTCTATTTGGAAGGCCATCTTTTGCAGCGTGAAGCTCGACAATAACCATTTGGACTTTTCTAAGAAGAGTACTTCCGTCGTCGTCGGGGATTTAATTTGATGACAACCGGAGGCCTCTATAAACTGTTAATCCAAGCCATAACCGAATGGAAAGGACCATTGTAACAAGTTCTGATACCGGGATAAATCAAGTTCATTACAAGCTTCTTTGTTTTGTACAATCAAACTGAAACCTATGTTTGAGCCAGTGGGTAAAGGTTAGTCGATTAAGGATAGGAATTAGGGTATATGGGGACGCTTTCCCGCTGTTCTAAGATTGCTTTCCTTCAAACACGTAAGCAAGTTGAAACTGGAGCTTAACATTTGGCAATAGGCCAACGTCAATAGGCCAAAGCGTTAAGCCGAACAAAAAATACCGATGCAGTTACCATTAAAATTGAATCGGATTTTTATTGACGTTAAAAACAGCACCTTGTTTTTGTTTCCTTCGTTATAGTTTTGAGCCTGTCCCGTCCGGCTCCAGAACCCAACTGGCATAGGTGCACAGATGGGTAGATGGATGGATGGACGGATGGACGGATAGACGGATAGACGGATGGATCGATCGATCGATCGATTGATAGATAGATAGATAGGCAGACAAATAGGCAATTAAACAGGCAGATAGATAGGTAGATAGATAGATGGATAATACATAGATAGATAGATAGATAGATAGATAGATAGATGGATGGATGGATGGATGGGTAAACGGATAGATCAGTCGATCGATAGATAGATAGATGGATGCATGGATGGATGGATGGATAGACGGATAGATCGATCGATCGATAGACAGAGAGATAGATAAATATAAAATTAAATAGACGGATAGATAGTCAGTTAATAGGCAATAAACAGGCAGATAGATAGATAGATAGATAGATAGGCAGTTGAAAATTGGGTTCTGGAGACGGTTGGAATCCGATAAAATGCGTCTCGTAGTTATCGGGCATACCGTGCGGTCCGACAAGCTGATTAAATTCAGGTTCTTTGAAGAAGTTACTGCCTTTTGCTAACGAGCTAAAAGAACTCGTTCCACAAACAAGAACAGTTTTGAAAGTAGTTGATTGTCTGGATCCCTTTGTAAACGACAAGAATAAAGACATCAATCACTTACTAGAAAAAGTGTGCTAAACAGTACAATCTAGAGCAGAAGTAAGAAGATGCTGAATTTTAGGAAACTTTGGATTTTTTTAACTGTACAATTTTATTCTAGCAAAACTGTCAAGCCGGTTTGAATGAAACTTTACTAATATACAAGGTACTACCATGTCTACACACGATAAGTTTTTAGCTGCTCTATCTGTGAAAGCTTGGGTTCCATAAGCGATCAACTTTTCCCCAGCAGGAAGCCTTTTTTTATTGATGTAGACTGTACGGTAAGTATATCGTGAATTATAACAACAAAGACGCTGTCTTTCTATACAGGGTTTCTAAAAAGCTTGAAACTCTGCTAGTTATAAAGAAGTTACTTTTGAGCTCAGTTACCAAAGGGAAAGTAGATCGTCTTATGTGCTGCACATATCCTTTGTTTACTCTTAAAGTAATGCACGTCCTCACTTTCAGTTGAAACTAAACCATCCTCTGAATCCACTCAGTTCCAAGTCCTTAAGGTCAAGAACGGAAACCTTTACCTTAACATATAGAAAGTGTCGTGTTTGTATTGCGTCTTTTGCTGTTTCCCTCGTTAAACTGGAGTAGTTCCCCAGACAGCCTCTTAAGTTACAGAAAGATTACACGATAGAATGCTGTGGTATTAGGAAGTTTTTCGTCGACTGTGTTTGCTGTTTTGAACAAAGTAAACATGTATGAGCTTAAAGGTATATTGTATTAAACTGATACGGTACTGGTTTACATATTAAAAGGTAAAGCAAGTCGAGAAAAGATACATTAACCCTCTTCGGTAACATTGAATACATTTACCATAAGCACGACATGGTACTACTCATTCACCTTCGCCGTCTCGCAGTCGCTGGAACTTTGAAACCATCGAAGTCGTACTCGGTTACGGAGGTTACACACGGTAAACAGGCTTTCAAGTTGAAACAAAAAGCTATACGCTTTCCAGTGAAGCAATGGCATTAATGATGGGCGAAACTTCGGTTGGTGTGCCCTCAGTTTCTGCCCTGGTGGCCGCTGGTAATGGTCGTCTGGTCTCTTTCAGGGGAACAGCTTTCCATTTGTCAAGAACGGTCAGTCCAAACGTCTGGATAAATGTTCGACGAAATTGCTGGCTCATGAGACAGTACAGGATGAAGTTGATTGCACTGTTGATTAGAGCCAGAATGTCCATAATCTCTCCAAGTTTGGTGTAACAGTTGAGAAAGAAGTCGTTGCCAAGAATACCACTGAGAAGGCCCAGAATGCCTTGAGGAAACTCCGTGATGAGAAACAACAGGAGCACGGCCAAGAGCATATGAGTCGTCCGATCGGTTTGACGTTCCCCTTCGGCGATCCTGCTGCGATCAGTGCAAGTAGCGCGGTTCCGTAACTTCTCCTTTCTTTTCTTCGCATTCATTATGGCTCGGATCAGTTGAAAGCTGAGTATGGTCAAGGCTATGCAGGGCAAGATCTTGATCACCACGCTGTACGTCCAAAAACTGACATTCTCCAGAAGACGGTTGTTGGCCTTGGCCGTGTCGCTCGTCTCAACCAAGAAGATTAGGTTTGCCTCTCCGGCCGATTCGTCGTACTGGATTCGCTCTTTTATAGCGAACGTCAGATAAGAAGGGATGCACAGAATTGGCGAACATACATACCCACTTACGATGGCGACCAGAGCTCGGTCCAGGTTGCACCACTTGCGACTATAAAGTGGACGTACCACGGCAAAGTAGCGCCACACAGCCAGCGTCACCGTTAACCAAATAGAAATGGTGTGAAACACTTGTGCCACATGGGAGTGTACCAGTACGTAGACCGCCCATCCATAGCTGAAACGCTCTTTGTTGGGTAGCTGACGTAAGATGTACATGTGCACGCAAAAGGGAATATACTCGACCATCACCAGCACATCAGCAAAGGCCAATCCAGTCAGAATCGCATTGGTTGGTGTTATCATATCTTTCCGGGTTAGTACTATAATGTTCAACGTATTGGCCAGCATCCCGAAAACACATACAATTAGGCTTATGTAACCGTGCAATTGCTTGTAAGACTGACTGAATGCCATCATTCCTCTACCACAGTATGCTCGTTCTCCTGTAGAATCGTCGGTGGCTAGACTGTAACTTCCATTGGCCACTTCGAATACACCGTACAGAGTATTGTTAATGACAATGTTGGAGATGAATGATAGCTCCGATTCGCTTTCCATGTTGAACTAAGGTAGCGAAACAACCGATCCAAGTTCAGAGGAAGCCCGTTCACTACTGACTACACTGCTTCTGTTTCGCCCACGTTAAGAGTAAAGGTGAAAATATGAGGCATGCGCAAGTTGAGTCCTCTGCTGTCTCACCGTCAGTGAAGATACTTCGGCTAGCCTGAAATCCTTCAGCGGGAAATGTGTTTGACAGCAATCTGATAACTGATTATTTATAACTGAATCTGCCTCTTGCCTTTCACAAACCTATATAGGTAGTACGGTCGAGAGCACAATACAAAAAGGGTTCTGAACGGTAGGAAACTATGGATCTCTTTAACTTTCGGATTTTATTTTGGCGAAACTAACAACCCGATTTGAATGAAACTTTACAGAGTACGACTAGATCTACGTTTGACATTTTATGGGTTGCTATATCTTTGAAACTTTAGGAGCAATAAGCTTTCCCCTGCAGTAACCCTTTTTGTTATTGCTCTATAGACTGTACGTAGGTTATACCACTCCAACTACGATAGTTTTCAGAATCTAGTCCGTTGTAAGATGCTAACATGTGCAGTCAGACTATGCATTGTTAAAAGCTAGTGTTTATGTTTCTTTCCACGCTGGGAGGTAGGGCTGTGGATGAATTGTGCACATCTGGAAAGACACAAGAATGATCCGTTTAGTACCTTAGCTGCTCGACAGATGTAATGGAAATGGATGATGATTCTAGACCTACTTGCAAAGCGTCAACAAACAACCTTGAAATAAGGAAACGCTCAGAAAATTCTTCCTTTTTTCAATACGTTAGACAGGGAATGTGCATTGAGCTTCCATCAGCGTTCGCGCTCTTCACAGGAAAAGATGTTTTGATCAAATTGCATTATAGGCAACTTCGCACGGGTGCAATAGGTTCGCAGTTCCCGACGAGTATGTCTTCATCCTCTGAGGTCATCAAGCAAGCATAACCTTAATATTACTAATATACTATAATGATGTAACAATATTTTATATGTTAATATAATTGTTCTGTAAATGATTCGAAGAGTGTAATGATGTAGGCATATCACTGTATGACTCTATATCACGAATCCTAGACACGACCTGTATAATTACATATATAGTGCATGTAGCTTTACTCTCAACTTGCATGCCTTCCAGTACCTTTTCTGGGTTCTTGTCCCTTCAGCTAATTACTTTATCTTATGTTTCTTTTAAAATGATGTATGAGATGTGATGTGATTGAGAGTGTGATGGGTGATGGCATGAATGAGGTATGGTTATTATATTCCTTACATTTAGGATTTTATTATAGCAAAACTAACAAGCCGTTTTTGACGAAACTTGACGTATGTGTTAAGTACTATTAGGCCTACCTTGGGTATTTTTTGGAGCTCTATACCTTTGAAACTGTCGGAGTAATTAGAATCAATATGCAGGCTATAGCCTGTATATTGATATAATATTGATGTATATTGTATAATGAGATGTTTTATATTCTTTTTACTTGTTTCGATTGTCCATTCATTGTACTATTATTACTACTACTACTATTGATATTACTGCCATGACCGCAATTTTTTTCAGGCTCACGGAAAATGTCGAAAGGCATAGCCCCATAAACCGGATGACTGAGTTAAAATCAATATACCAGACTTGTAAGCTAATTTATTCGCTTTCGGCTCTCCATGGAAGTCTCTTAAAAGCATCGCGTCCTGAAATTGATCGTTTCCGTTTTTTTCTTCTTCAAAGCTATGGGTAAAAGTAAAACAGTGAAAAAAGTCGTCACAGATAGTGAATCTTTCTCGTGAGTGCGTTTGAATAGAAATTGGCTGCTTAGCAACAGAATTTCAATCACCCACACATTGATTCCACATTCCACAATGAGCAGCAAAATTTCGCTAAAACGACACTGAGTTATCGACGGTTTCTGGTTGAAACTTTTCTTTGGTTAAACATTGTCGACCATAGTTTACTAACATACTTTGGTTTTACCGGCTACTTGATGTTAGCATCTTACAACGGACTAGATTCTAGAAACTATTTCAGTAGTTGGTTGGGCCAGTTGGAGTAGTAATCTACGGACAGTCTAGAGCAATAAAAAAGAGCCATCACTGGGGGAAAGTTGATTGCTTATTGCTCCTATACTTGCAAAGCTATAACTGCCCAAAAAATACTGGATGTAGGCCTAATAGTATTTAATGCACTCGTCTCGTTTCGTTGAAATCGGTTGGTTAGTTTAGCTGGAATAAAATCCTAAAGCTGAAATAAATTTACACGAATTTTCCGCCATTCAGGATTCCTTTTTTTTGGGCCCTGGGCTGTACGTGGATATAACGAACCATGGAGGGCTGGAATCTATCTATCTATCTATCTATCTATTTATCTATCTATCTATTTATCTATCTATCTATCTATCTATCTATCTATCTATCTATCTATCTATCTATCTATCTATCTATCTATCTATCTATCTATCTATCTATCTATCTATCTATCTATCTATCTATCTGTCTGAACTGCTGAAACAGCTGATATTCGCCAAATCCTGCAGGCAGACGGTTAGCAGTACGGTCGTCCACCTGGTCCTCGACCTGCTGGTTTTTGCACTGGGTTAGATCAAATTTTATAAGAGTCTGGTCATTGTCATAAATATCGACATCATATAAGTACATCACGTCATGTAATTGTAAGCAAATCTGTCACGTATTATACCCGAAGTTCCAACATGGCGAGTGCTGTGTAACTTTTCAATCTTTAAACTATAGTCGATGTCGACTTTTTGCAGAAGCTCCTTTCAAAGGCCTGCAAAGCCTTTTTTTTAAAAACCAAGACTTGGCAAGAATCAAGGGTTTGAAGCAAAGTGCGAAGAACGATAAACCCACAGCAGTAAAGACCAAATAGCAACACACGCGTGCACTGCTTATCTTAATTACGGTGCCTGATATAGGGCTTCCCAAATGGTGTTTGGATAAGAACGGACGAGGAGAACACGCTCGCACGGTTCTGCGAATTTCTTTCACATCGTTCCACCTTAACGTGGAATAACGTCATCAGTGGTTTATTGTAATGAGACTACGAGGTATATCAACTGGATATTAACCAGTAAAAGATACAGACACATATTTGCGATAATATAACTACTCTATGTCATATTATGTAGCGACTTGATAACTTATTGCGAACGTATGAAAGAGTATGTCAAGTATACTTACACAACTGCTGTAATAATACAACCACTGTATGTAATATTCAGTAACAAGTAGACTTATAATCCATCTATCAATCTATCTATCTATCTACCTACCTATCTATCCTGTTTCCTGTCCATCTACCTATCTATCTATTTATCTATCTATCTATCTATCTATTTATCTATCTATCTATCTATCTGTCTATCTATCTGTCTATCTATCTATCTATCTATCTATCTATCTATCTATCTAAGGATATCTAACTAAGGATAGAGTTAGTGAAATCTATAGAAACGGTACTCTCGGATAGGCCCTGAAATAAGACAACTGAATTGCAGATTCGATACTGATAAACAGTTATTGGCTTTATTATGTCTATCTGATCTAGATGATGTTGTATTCGGAGTGTGAAATTAACCATCCATCTACTATCAAAAGCTTGGAAGTTATGAGAGGATCACGTCAGGAGGCATCCTTTAATAAGAGGAATGCTTTAACTTATAGCCCGAGTCAAAAGAGGTGCCTTGTTGAGAAGTGGTGCAGCGCGCCGCCATATGGTTCCATCCCAAAACGGAGCATCCCAATAAAACTAGTTTATATGCAATGCAAACTTTTCGCTGAGGGGAGGGAGCATGCTGGCCATGGAACGGTTTAAAGCCTTTCAAGGATCATAAATCGCAAAGTTCCACTTGATAACTCTCATTGACCGATTATTATGCGTGCGGGCTGTGTAAATATATATATACACCTGAATGACGTCATTGCCGGAGACCAGACGCACACACGATAGGGGCGATTGAGCAACTGTTTCTTATTATCTGGAAACAGTCAATTCTTGAAGTCGTAAATCTAATTTAAGTTTTAGCTTCATGTGCAATTCTTTCTTCGTCTATCCATACGTTACTTTAATGTGTACATATACATTATGTCGTACATTATATTATATTCATATATGATATAAAATCAGTCACAGACTGAAAAGATTATTGAAAGATGCTTTACAGGCATGTTTATATCAAGAAGTAGTGAAATCAGATTGTTATTGTCAAGTTTCAGTACCGCAACTGTAATCTGTCCAAACTGTAATTCAAATGAGACTATCTTCTGCGACCCTGGCTTCCGGGACTGTTTCTAAACTGCAACCGGCGAGCCTCACATACGGGGGTGTCTTGCCTGCGGTTTCTCTTGTGGTTCGCCGGTTGCAGTTTGGAAACACCCCTGGAAGCCAGGGTCCCAAAGGATAGTCTCATGTCAAATATTTAAATAAAAATTAGACTTGTTAAACTCGTTACTTATAACTTTAGTTTTAATTTTTCATGGGTACAAATTATCTATTGCATTTCTATGTGTTGTGTAAATTAATTTATGGAACTTTGCCAAAATTAAGAAATCCAGATCTCTACACTAATCAGTCGATGTTAAGGAGAAGTAGATAATGTCAATTATTTACAGATAGTTCTCCTTATGTAGAAGCTGAATATTTTCATTACTCATTCTATCCGACAAATTCGCATTCCTTGTCCCCAATTACAGATGACATGTGACCCTCATACTGAAAGGTTCGCGACCAGTTCAAAATTAAAAGAACCTTTCAGAATTTTCATTCAAAACTTTGTTGGGGAATAGACCAGCCGGATCAATATTGCCGAGTGAATTTCTTAAGAAATTTTTAACGAGCCTCCGTTAGGCTTACCTACATTTTTCAGGCACGGCTCGCTGCGTCCACTGTGTAGTATTGATTTATAGACTTAACCATAAAAATGTTATTAAGTAGTCTGAAAAAAACCTGTTTGGTGCCATAACTTTGCTCGGGTTTTATAGACTCGTAAGAACTGGAACAACTGATGAAGCCTTTCTTATGGACCAAGAATACTTCAGCCTTCGGCGTTACCTTCAGATAACAAGTTTAATATTTGACTTATTAGAGGAATCATACTTAATGATGTATATGTTAAAAACTAGGATCAGTTTAAGTTTGTTCCCGGAGTAAAAAAACAGCAGTTCCAGTCTGGTTGCTTATAATGGAGGTAGGAACTGCTGAAACTGCTGATATTCGATCAGATCTAGCACCAGCAGACAAACGGTTAGCAGTAGATCCGTTCAGCAGGTCCTCAACCTACTGGTTTTTGCATTAGGGCAAGCGGGACCTACTGAAACTGCTGATATTCGACCAGATCCAGCACCATTAGCAGACAAACGGTTAGCAGTAGATCCATTCAGCAGGTCCTCAACCTACTGGTTTTTGCATTAGGGCAAGCGGGACCTACTGAAACTGCTGATATTCGACCAGATCCAGCACCACAGCAGACAAACGGTTAGCAGTAGATCCGTTCAGCAGGTCCTCAACCTACTGATATTTGCATTAAGGCAGGCGGGACCTACTGAAACTGCTGATATTCGACCAGATCCAGCACCATTAGCAGACAAACGGTTAGCAGTAGATCCATTCAGCAGGTCCTCAACCTACTGGTTTTTGCATTAGGGCAAGCGGGACCTACTGAAACTGCTGATATTCGACCAGATCCAGCACCACAGCAGACAAACGGTTAGCAGTAGATCCGTTCAGCAGGTCCTCAACCTACTGATATTTGCATTAAGGCAGGCGGGACCTACTGAAACTGCTGATATTCGACCAGATCCAGCACCATTAGCAAGACAAACGGTTAGCAGTTCAGCAGGTCCTCAACCTACTGATATTTGCATTAAGGCAGGCGGGACCTACTGAAACTGCTGATATTCGACCAGATCCAGCACCATTAGCAGGCAAAACGGTTAGCAGTAGATCCGTTCAGCAGGTCCTCAACCTACTGGTTTTTGCATTAGGGCAGGGGGGACCTACTGAAACTGCTAATATTCGACCAGATCCAGCGCCAGTAGGTCGTTCAGCAGGTTCTCGACCTGCTGGTTTGTGCAGCATTGGGCATCCTAAGATAACTCATTATTACAAGTTTGCATTAGCGTGCTGATCTTAATGCGCTGCTTCCAATTAACCGGGTATTAATTATATATTCCATTGTACATTTCAACAGCATACTAATGAGCACAGGGGGGCTTTCAGGCCTATTAATTCTGTGGGCTCATACGGCACGAGGAAACAAGCGCACCCGTTCTAATTACTAATAATTAAACAAAGGAACGAAACCTTCTTAAGAACAAGTGCCAGATTAGCAAAGATGTAAAATTTCCCAAGCGATTATTTCCGTGTTTTTAAGTTTCCCCGGTTGTAGTTTACATGTTAATAATTTAGAATAGTTTGGAATAATCAAGTTGATAATATTCAAGGTCATGTAACATTCTGTTCACAGTGTTTAAATTCATTTAAGTTAATTATGATTGAGTTAATGTAAGTTCGATTCAAGGTAAGTGTCCAGGTTGATAAATTACTCAGATTCATATATACAAGAAGTAATATTATAATTAACTTTTACGTTTGTGAGTTCATTTTATATGTTTATAATAACTATTTTCATAACATCACTTGGAATTATAATATTAATACAAATTAACATTCGAGTTCATACTAGTTAAAGTTGATATCATATCCAAGTTAAGATCATTAAACGCCTTTAACATTTAAGCCTATTGTATCCATGGTTTCAGATATTCGTGGCAATATAATTCAAAGTCTATAACTTATTTGCATGGATAATTTTATGATACTCAAGTAACATTAAAGTCTGTGCGTACAATATGTATAAGCTCGCTTGACTATATAAGAATATTATAAGATTACTGTATTGATAGTTAGTTATAAACTGGGTGAACAGTATAACCAGCTCCCTGGATGTCGAGGTCTTGGACATGAATAGGGATCAAGATCATCAAAGCGACATGATGTACAGAGATAACACGCCAAATAGCAGCTGCGTATTCAATAAAAGCAACATAAGGGGTGTACTTCTGCAATCGATAAATTGAACATTGTGTGTGCTCCCAGTCTGTGTTATAAACGCTGCTTTAACTACTGCTAATACGAAGCCATACGGGTATAGTTAACCTTAGACCGTATGGTGGTAATCCACAAAGTTCGCTATAAAGACATCGCCAATCGTAACTATAACCGAGTCGTGGCCGGTTTAACTTTGAATCCGCAGTGCAAAAACCAGCAGCGGGTTTACCGGCAGCTATCCCAGCTCTGGTTCCTTTCTGGATGCTTGTGGACACAGGATAACTGCTGAAACTGCTGATATTCGCTCAAATTCAGCATAGGCAGATGGTTGTGGTAGTATGTAGTCGCTGGTCTTTGCATTGGAAGAGCCTATCTGTCGTTATATCTGTCTATCTATCTTCTATATATATATATATATATCTGTCTGTCTGTCTGCCTGTCTATCTGTCTATCTGTCGATCCATCGATCCATCGAACCATCCATCCATCTATCCATCCATCCGTCTATCTATCTATCTATCTATCTATCTATCTATCTATCTATCTATCTATCTATCTATCTATGTATCTATCTATGTATCAATGTATCTATGTATCTATGTATCTATCAATCTGTCTTTCTATCTTTTTTTTTCAAATAGCATACGGGCCTTAGGCCCATAGCTAATTCCTTTGTATTATCGTCTGGGTAATATGGGGTTTACAAATCTATGTATCTATGTATCTATATGTATCTATGTATCTGTGTATCTATCTATCTTTCCATCTATCCATCTATCCATCTATCTATGTATCTGATCTGCGGGAACTGCTGGAACTGGCGATATTCGCCCAAGTCCAGCAGGCAGACGGTTAGCAATGGGTCGTTCAGCAGGTCCATGGTTTATATCATCATATACGAACCTCGTTTCCAAATGACGAGAAAAGGGTAGGAAATAGCACTATCGCCTTTAGGGCACTGAAAGTCGTACAAGTGTAAAAGGGTCCACGAACAAAGAAGGTTATCATAACACTGATGTTTGAATAAAGCAGCAATTTACACACAGGGCGCCTCTGGTATAGTTTTATATTGGGGCCATCCTTTAGCCGGCTTTATTTCCTTTTCTCGTCTAATTTCATCGCGGTGGCATACACTTTACATGCAGGAAAGCACCGGGGGTAAGAGACACGAAAAAGAAACGGCTAGCAGTCCACACCCAGAAAGTTTAATCTGTTTTAATAGATAGGACTGAAGCACGCACGTGTGTCTATAGTTCAAGGTATCAACTTTCTAAACATTGATTAGAGTTAACTTTGAAGCTTTTATGAAGTTTTTAACCGGGAAATGCAAATACGACAGCTGAACCGGGTATATGACTTTTACAGACCTTTCTAGTTGGACTTCAAGGCCATGTTATCTTGAAAACCGCTGGGGTTTTCGCTTATGGCACCTAAGTTTTCAAAGATACAACAGCCAAAAAAATACTACTTATAGATCTAGTAGCACTTTATAGAGTAGTAAGATTTCATTGAAATCGGGTTGATAGTTTTGCCGAAATAAAATTCTAAAGTTAGAAAGTTCCATGATTTCCTACCGTTCGGAACCCTTCTTTTTTGCTCCAAACTGTATACGCAGTTGTTGGCTACTTTGAATACATAATAAGGTGAATGGTAAATATTCTGAAGGTCGCTTTAAAACTAGCAGTGAACGGGCTACAGCTGCGCTCTGGTGACAATGAACAACGAGCAATTTCTGTAGTTGGAATGCGGATTAGATATTTGGAGTCGCATTGGGGGCGGATGCGGAATTGGTACGTGAAAGTTGCTGGAATTTCGGTAGGTATGATACGACTTTCATATAGTTTATTGCTATTATTATTATCAGCATCATCATCTTTCCTGTTACTGGATCTAATTAGACTATTCCAAGCCTCACATGTTGATTGTAAGATGTTAAGATGAGAAGAAATTAGCATTCCTGAAGCTAATGACGCTGCTGCAATCATTTCTACATTAAGGATAACTTACTAAGTTTAACAGTTGATTATATTCAAAATTCATTGTTTACTTTGCACAGCTACGTCATGCAAATTTATGTGCCGCTCTCTTCATTTTTTTAAAGAATTTCACCGGACCTTAGACTGATGGACTGGCGAATGATGAATTTTCTGAAATAATCGGTTGAACTTATAACTGACAGATGGCGACGAATGATTTGTAAATGTCAGGAAAATCAAATTACCGTTGCATTTAGTTCTTCTTTTTACCGCTAGATGGCAGCACAACAAATAATGAACAACAGACGAAATACCGATGGCATGACTGTTTGTCGGCTATCGGCAGTACCGTAGCCAGTTCCTACTTTACAGTGCAACTTAAATTGTCTTACGCAGTCGGTTTCCTTGATGATTTAACACTATTATAACCGCTTAAGGTAAGACTTGACATATTCTTGAAACTGTTGATATAAGTTCTACGAAAGGTACTATTCTTGGTGTTTGTATCTTCATATCACAGGTATAGCGCTGTTTAATGGTAGGGACAGCTACCGAATGTATCTCTTGTCTAACGAACGATTCTACTTTACTGGAAATCTTAACTAAGTAGCATTAAACTTAAGTTGCATTGTATTGTATCATATAGCTGCCTAGTCCTACTGCTTTGTCGTTAATCTTCCGTCGAACGTTTATCGGAGTCCGAGTCGAGGAAGGCTGGTTATACCCGGAACTAAATCTCGAAGAGGTATTCGGCCAGATGGTCCCCCCCCCTAAGACTTTGGTTGGACGCCGAAGCGTCGCAGGCGTCCATTGATTCCCCCTACCATCTTGATATAGGATGCGTCAGTCCGAATTACAAGCGGTCTAAAGATCCCGAGCTTGCAGGTTCACCCGCAGCCGAACGGAGGATCTCGACTCTGGTTGACTTCGGGCATACCGTGATCTTGAATGCCTTTAGAAAAAATGCTGGAAAAGCAATTGTTTCCCTTTTCCAGCCTCGCGTGAATGACTGAACCGACAAAAGGGAAATCTACGGTAGATTTCACCACAAACTGACTGAAAAAGAAAGCCCAGCAGGGATTGGGTAATAAACCTTGACGGAGGAGAGAATGTTGTATGTAGGTTGAACTACTGTAGCTGGTGCTTTTGCAACGGACAGCTTTTTTGTTTATTGTTTGACTGCGCAAGGTATTTTGGCTCGACGTTAGATGATGTCCGTCGTGGGACAGAAATAACCGTAAGAGCAGTTATCAGTTTTTCTGTCAAGTCTTTTTTCTTTTCCACTTCAGTTTTCTTAATTTGCTTTTCGCTTGGAAGGTTTTCAGCAAACTTCACGTGACGATCCACAAGGTATGTGCGCGTCGTAGTGTAACCGCAATTCTGGGAAACCTTGAAAAACTCGCAATGAGCGCTTTTACCATTCCCTTGGAAATAAAATAAAGTAAACTAATTCCAGTTGCTATATTCCAACTGTGAGCTTCTTAAACATACCTGCTTTTTTGGAAAAAAAATATGGTTTATTTACTGTCAACATTGGATAATAATGCAACTGTTGCATGCTATTCATTCTTTTATATTATATACGTATTGCTCCTTACATATATAAATTCAGTATCACTATTTAAAGTATTAACGAAAGCCGATTACACTGGCGCCATCTTGTGTGAAAAAATGGTACTAAATTTAAATGTGTATCAACAGAGCGGTGATTTTATTTTCGAGTCTAGTCGTGTGTCTGGATTTAAAAAAATTCGATAATAAATAAATTTAAAAAATACAAAAATAATTTTTTTTATCAATACATTTTATTTTTTTTTGAAATTCGAAAAGCCGATGTACAAACGGAAGTGTTTGGATAATGGCGGGCAAAAAAAGCCAAGATTTTAGTTAATTTGAATAGCTATTAACAAAGTGGAAGTTTCATCGGATAAATTTTATTTTATAATATAAATTTTATTAAAAGGCAGATACAGAAACGGAAGTGCGGATAAAGGCGGGGAAAGCCAGGCTACCAAACTGGCCGCCTCCGGCCGTCGTGGTTCCAGGCGGCCCTTCACCTTGCCATTGACCACGCCCACCGGGGAGGATCCTGCTCTTGGGGAGGAGGAGCAGCAGGAGGAGGAGCTCCACCAGTCGAACCGCCCGCTGCAACCGCACACCAGCACCGTTGACTGCAGCTCCTTGACGGGTAATTTTCGCACAAACGTCTGCTGCCGAATTCCACGTTTTCCCAGTTTTCCCCTTGGTCGGTTTGGCCGCACACGTCCATCGATTTGTACCCAAATTGATTATTGACAAAAGTCGATGGGTGACATTGGTGGACGCCTGCGCCTCGACTCGCCGGCACTTGTGCACTGGCAGGCGAACAACATGGGTGGAGTGATGATTACATTAGATTTCGGCTGTGCACCGTAAAAGTCACGTGCACGTCCAACACTGCACATGGGGAATTTCGAGTGGAATTCACTGGAACAGGTCTATGAAGCTCAGGGGGAAAGTAAGATGGACGATTCCAACGGCGATTCGCTCTTTAATCACCTTATCAACATTGAATTAGAATTCCAACTAGTGTTACTATGTTGTTTTTTTGCTTCATAATTGGTAATTTGACCGGGGAATGTTGAATTTTTTGCAGATTTATGCACAGCGGACAATTTACCGGAAGTCGAGGTCATCAGCTTACTGGAGGAGCAGATCCCGCGCTATAAGTTACGCGCTGACACGTTGACGTCATTCTCAGGTACAAATTCTGGAAGAATAACGAGATTAACCAACTTATTTCCATAATGCGTCAGATATTGAAGTTCAGAAAGCCGGGTTCGCCCAGAAGTGACATAACATTGAAGCAGACGAAATCGATAGAGTCGTGGCCGTAGATTGCGCTCTATAATAGCGCCTGCGCACTGCCATATCGTTTTCTGGGTTGGCTTGTTATGATATTACCTGCGTGGTGACCTGCTTTGACCTTTTGAGAAAACCAGTTTAGCCTTTTTTCTTGTCTTCTCCGCGGTTGTAATAGTTTTCTAGCTGTCATGTGATGGCGGACGTGAGAGCTAGAACGTCAGTGTGATGGATCTGTATGAAGATTACTAAATATGCTGTTTTGATTTGATTTGAACCGAAGGTTAATATGATTATAATCACTATTATATTTTGTGAATATCATGTACCTTAAAGTTGAGTCGGGTCAGTGGTCTTGGTCTTGAAGTCGAGTCGAGTCGAGTCAAAGTCGACTCAAATCGGCTATATATTCGGCGTTGGATCGAGTCGACTTGCAAAATCTCTTAGTCGAGTCGAGTCGATATGACATCCCTACTTAAAGAGTAGTTGGAACTTGTCCTTTTGCGCTTACCATTAGAGGAGATTTCGTGAAACTGTTGACCAGGGCGATGCGATATGCCCGGTGTCGGTAAACAGATTCAGTTAAACTAAGTAATAATAATGCAGTAATGTGATATAATAATCCTGTATCTCTATCTGAATGTGATACAATGTAATATATATAAGTAATTGATCCTTTAAATATGATTATGATTAACGATATATCGTTGGTGCGATTAATCTCTTCAAGGAAAACTGGTTCGATCTTGTCAGTTGCCTTATAAAGGTGGGGTGGATGTAAACAGGATTCGCTTTTATTGCTGTGATTTTATTTGTTGTTCTGTTGACATTTTCCCTGCAGGAACGAAAGCTGCTTTTCGTCTGTGAATAATACGCTTGGCATTATCTATTATGATTATTAACTATTGTTGACCAAATAATTAACTACTTAATCTGCTCACTATTACTTTAATTGTCGTAATTAATTTATAATTCGTACGATAAATAATCTCGTGGCACTTGTTTTGTATTGGTATCAAGACTCGAGTTGGAATCCGTTTCTCTAAAGTAGGTTAATAGCTTTGGAAAGTCTGGGCTTTGCTATAATCTCTCACCGAGGTTTGCGTTATAATAATTTATCGGAAAATTTAACTCTAATCAAGTAAATCAGTTGTATTTCATTGAGTTGATTGACCCAAATGTAACGTGGAATGTTTGAATATGGTTGACTAGGGTACGAAAATCAGGATTGGTTCATCCCGGCGCCGGCTTTGCCTCCTTCCATTGGTGAGGACCTAACACCGGAGCAAACCCAGGAAACGCTCAACTATTTCTGTAAGTTCGTCCGTTTTTTTCGTTCTTTTTTAAATTCCCTTCGCTTTTTGCACCAACGTTGAATGTTGTAAACTTAATTAATATAGAAAGAAAATTACATTTGGCGAAAGTCGTCATGCGTAACCTGTTATTAATTTTTTTTATATTTGTAATAGTCCTTTTTTATTTTATAAATATAATTTTCAATATTATATTATATTAGATATCATGTTTTGTATTTTATATATTTTTTATGATAATAAAGAAATGTTAGTTTTAATAAAAATCTTATAAGTCAGATTAATTTTGGGTTAGTTAAAATATGAATATATGTTGTTTTTAAGTTTTCTATTTATTTATTAAGTTAGAAACATTGAAGCTGCATAATAGATAAAATTAGAATTGAAATTTATTAAAGTATTAGTTCAAGTTAGTTGATTTATACAGTAAAAGATAAAGCCGAAGTATAAAGTACACGTTGTGACGTATTCCGTAAATCTTAAAAGTAATTAGCTAAACCAATTAGTCAGTTCCGTGTAAATTAATTTAACAACAGAAGTGCGTATAATAGACAATTGACAATAAAAGTTGATAAATATTTCATAAATATTAAATAATTAGCTAAGTTAATCGGAATTAATCATTTCAGTAAACAGGTCGAACCCGTGTAAATTAGTTTAAATTCATCAGATAGTTAACTTGATGTCGTTTTAACGGATGAGAATTTCAGCCACAGCCACACAAGGCAATACACGTGGCGGGTTTCGCATTGTTTACTCGTAGCCGTACTTATAATTTTTATCATTATTTTTAAATTTTTACAGTATGTGGCATTCAAACATTATATCACGAGATTAAGACCTGTTGCGATTAGAGAATCAAAACATGAAAGAGTTCTTCGTGGTGTTTGTCACGTAGACCACATACTTTAATATGAACAGGTAATTCTCCTGGGGGGTTGGGGGGTTGGGGTTGGATTCATGAAAAACGCCCCGTTATCCCACCCTTTTCTCCTTTGGACATCCACCCACCCACTGACCCATCAAGGATCACCTGATGCGTCTCCCCTCTTTATCTCTGAAAGATCCAATTGGCGTTTTCTTCTTTTATACCCGAGAGAAAAAAAAATTCATTTCGATTAGATTAACATTCTCCTTGACCCGGAATTGTTGTGCCAGAGATGCGCAGTTTTCTCGGTGTTTGTTGTTATTTGAAGTTTGTCGCGTCGTTACGTATACGAGCTTGTTGTTTACCTTTTGCCCAGCGAATCAGCAATCGGCGGCAGGTAGACTCTCTTTAAAAATCGCACAGGCACAGACACAGACACAAAAGAAAGAATCCCAACGCAGCCTGGGCTCAGTTAAGCTAGCGAGCTCGAGGCAGGCGCACCTGATGAGTGTTACAGCGAGCAGCAACTATTACGGAATACGCACTTCCGCCTTCAACATTCCGAAATGGCCACCGATGTACAGGTTTTTGCGGCAAAGTTAAGCGCCGGTTAGTCGACTTTTTCATCCATTGACCCCGTGTCTTCGTTTATCTGAATCGTAGCGGTTTGAATTTCGCGCGCTCACGTTCGGCTGAGCCTATATTTACCATACGTCCCTAGCCTTGAGAGTCACGTGGTATTTTTTAATTTTATTTTATTGGCGGACGTCAGTGAGCTGAAATAAGAAGATGGTTCTCTTGACTTTGAGCCAAGGTGAAGGAGCGAGGGAGCCAGAAAAGCACCGGGGTCTCTTGAAAGACTCGTGACGCCGCAGTTTTCTTCACCTCCGCCGCCATTTTCGCAGATTTGCATTTCCTTGTTGTGAATTTCGCTAGTCTGAATAAGGGGGACAAAAAATTAAAAAAAAATTGCGAGTCTGACGGGCAAAGTCGTGTGAGAATCTGGCAGCTGGGAAAGGTTTTAACCTGTTGAGGAAAAACGACTCGGTTATGAGTTCGTGTTGAGCTGCGGGCACAGGTGGAAGCTTCCCTTTCTCTTTGCCAAGCGACGTAGCTAATGTACGGCCATTTAACTTGTTAACGATATTATATTATTGTTATTATTATTATAAAGTATCGGATTTTAATAATTCTTTTATTTTGAGTTTTTTTTGGTCTTTTCCAGTGCTATGTAGCAATCGCGTAAGTCAAATGACGAGGACGTACAATGACGTCGAAGCTGTTACGCGACTGCTGGAAGAGGTATGTCTATCATGACCTATGGGTTTTCGTCAAGTCTTCATTAATTTGCAGTTTACATTTGTCGATGATCTGATTTGGTCCATTGGGTGTGTAATTTTATGTCATTAAACTTAAATATTATTGTCGCTTCACAGTTTACCTCAAGAATGTTGAATCTCGATATTTCTGCTTTGAATGTTGTTTGTTTAATTGATGGGATGATTATTCTTGGTAGAAAGAGAAGGATTTGGAGTTGGCCGCCAGAATCGGCCAGGGACTGTTATCCAAGAACAGGGACCTGGAGGAGCGGATATTCGCGGTGGAGAACGAGCTGAGCGCGGCACACGACACGGTCACCCAGCTGCGTCATGACTTGTCCATGAAGGCCGATCTACTGCATATCTACACCAACGATTACGATGACGCCAGTCCCGAAGGAGGTATCTACTGTCAAAACCTAAAATATCCAACGTGTCATTTATCGGACAATCTTGTTGTAGGAAAAATTGATCCAAGTTTATTGCTGATATCTTGAACAGGTTTTGCCGGATAACGATACAAATTTACCTGTCGATTAGACTATGAACTGGTCATGTAACCTCAAATTCTCGGTGATTTCGAGCCGTCGGTTTAGGTTCTGTTATTATACGTATTTCCTTCTTATAGTTAATGACATTCTCTTTAATTAGTGTTTAGTATGACAGAATCGTGAAGTGAGTTGGCCGAAAGATGTAAATATATCAACTAGCAGTTTTCGTTGAACAAGTGAACGTCTAATTAGGTTTGCGAATCAATTAGCCAGGGCATTCACACTGGAGACGCTGCTGCACAAAGTGCGAGGACTCGAATCGGACAACCAGCGACTGAGGAGCGAGGCGTGTCAGCTGGCCAGAGAGACGGATGAATGCGAGCAGCGCGAGGAGCAGCTTATGAACGACATCGTCAAACAACTCAGTGAGTCATTCAAGTGGCTCTTTATCTTTTATTTTAATACCCGTTTTTAAAATTTTATTTTGCTGTAATTTAAGTTTAGTTAAATTTATTTCATCTCGCCTTTTCATTGGCTATTTTTCATTTGCGTATTGTTTTCAGTTATTTAGATATATCAATGAAATTTGTGATATGATATTTTATTTTTCCAATTTTTTATTCTAAATTTTACTCAATTTTTTAATACTTTGAATTTTGACTTGTTTTGGCTATTTTTAAGCCGAGTCTTATCCGTATTTGTCGATGACATATCATTTTTTCCAGGTGTATTTTTTTTAAGTTGATTGACGTAATTTTCTGCTTATCACCAGGTGACGCAAATGGCGAAGTTAAAGTGCTGGGCGAAGAGCTGGCCAAAAAATCCGAGGAAGGGTTCCGTCAACAGGAGGAGATAACGAGTCTGCTCGCGCAGCTCGTCGACCAGCGGAACAAGATCAAGGAGGCAAGTCATCACTCGCAGATTCTCTTAATCACGCTGATAAAATGCAGCGTCAACTTAAAAACAAAAAAGATAAAAACTTCAAAAAGATTGACATTTATCAAACACGACGAACGGCAATTTTTTTATAAATTAATTAAGCGATAAAGATATCCAAAGGGCTCTTATGGGGCTGGCTTATTAAGTCAATCTATAAAGGAAATAAACCTTAACATGAATATTGTATTTTTATTATAATATGAATGGTATGATGTAATCAAATGATATCGATATTATGAATTTTGATTAATAATTAACACTAGTAAATAAATTATCATAATTGAAAACACCGCGCTAAGGTTCTGTCGTTTTTGTGCAGTTGACCCTGGAGAATGAGGAACTACTGCGGCAGCTGCAGCTGGTCCGCCAGTGCCAGAATGACCTGGCTCTGGAACTGGCTGATTACAAGGATAAATACGCCGAGATCATGGACCTGTTGCGAGAAACTCAAGAGCAGCTAAAGAAGCAGAGTAAGCGCCATTACTCTGGAGGCAACCGCATTCCCGGTGCTGTTGGATCCTCCGTGTCGTCCAGTTTCACTCCGGGATCCTATAATCCGGATTCCATCGCATCCGAGCTGGAATTCTCGTCCCTAGGTTCGGAACTGTGGGGCTGTGATTCGCCGGCTGTTCGTACTCCGCGGTAAATTTTCACTTGAAATATCTTCGGTTTTATGATGACGTTATTAAACTTGGAACTGTTGGTTATTTCCTCGTGGGATCAGGAATCAGTTGCAGCGAATTTTCGATACTGTACGCTGCGTATCGCAGATCAGCTCGGTTCCTCCACTAGCCTGTGCCACTTCGTCCACGGGGCTTGTCTCGTCTTCCGGAACGAGAATGTCGGCCACCGTCCAGCCTCTTCCGGCAGAATCCCCGGCGGATGCCACTCCCACTGCCAATAGTAACTTACCCGAAGTCACTGCCGATCCCAAACAGCCGGAATATCCGTAAGTTTCATCGGTTTGACCTTGACTTGTTACGCGTCGATTAACCACGTGTCTGTTCTTGTAGAGGCACTTCCAGAGTGGGTGTTCCAGGAACGCCTGGAACTGTCGATTTGACCAACGCACTTCGAAGACTGGAACAACCTAGACAGCGGACCCTATCCGGCGAGAAAGCCTCGCTTTTGGAAGCTCAGGGCTGGCGTACTCCGGATAGCATCATGTCGACTGGAAGTCGACGGTCTGCGTCTAGTCTGATTCCGTGGAAGTCGCCCGAGAAGCTTAAAGTAATTATCTCTTATTGTAATTTATCGACGAGATTCGAAATTCTGAACCGATGAAGAACTCGGTTTGAAATTTGGTTTCAAAAACCGTTGAATCAGCCAGCGAGTTTAAGTAAAGGAATCATTGGTGCTGTAGATCGTCAAACCTGTGGAGGGATCGAGCACCCTGCACACGTGGTCGCGTCTCGCAACCCCCCACCTGGGGAACCTGCTGGAAGAAAGGCCCGGCGTCGCTACTCGTGACACGCATGAAGCTGCCATTGGTTATACCCGCAATCTTCTCGGTAAATTCTTCTCTTAAGTGAAATTTTCTTTAAATCTTATAACATACTGATAATTAAACTTTAATTTTTATGACTGGTGATCCAGATTTTGGTTATTTGCTATCCTCTTGTAACATTTTCGATTGCAGATCAAGTTTCATCAATCCTATTATTATAGTCATCTAATGGTATTATGTTTAATGTTAGTCATTGATCAAGTTTTTCAATACAGAACTGTACAGTCTTTCGGACTACGAGGAAGACGAGGAAGTGACTCATCCTGGCAAAAGTTTCGAACGTGCCGGGACCATCTATACGTACACCAACTCGACCGTCATGCATCCCGACGAAATCACGCAATTGACTGCATCGTGAGTGTCCTTTTGCATGGTTTCTGAATTTGTATGATAATTTATTTTTGGGGGCAAAAATTTATGTCCATTTACTTTTTATGACTTTTGATAATAATACCGTTACTGTTTATTGTACCATTCGATTAATTCATGCATTCATAGTTTCCCTGTATTTGTTCAGGCTTCAGGGAACCCGGATGAGTGCCGTCAATCTGGCCGGGGCGTTGGAAACAAACGCCGGCACTGCGTGGCCCTTGAACAACCGCACGTCCACTCCGCCGCGGAACTTGAGCCGCAAGAACTCGGTTTCGACCTTTTCGACCCACCTGAGTCTGGCCAAAGCCCTGCACGAACGAGGCACCGTCGCCGAGAGTCGAGTCCAAGTCGCCGATGAAGATGCCAGCACCCTGTCGACTCCGTGCAACAGCCCCGGCCGGTCTTCACCCGACTCGCCGCTACCGTACGGAGCTATGGGTCTGCTGCACCGCGGGGCCAAGTTCTTCCGTCGGGCGTTCACCAGTGAAGAGGCCCCGGTTTCAGTTTCAGCGTCGAAACCGTCTTGTGGCGCGGAACCCGAAGTAAGTTCACCTCCCTCCCCCGGGTTGACGAAATGCTGATGTAAAGATTCAATAACTAATGATGAAGTTTAATAGTAATGGTAATAGATATAACAAATTTAGTAAATATAATATAATGTAAGCAACAACATGAAAAAAATATGTAATTATATAATTATGATAATAATAATAATTAGTATAAAGAGAAAGTTGATTGTAATCAAATATTATCACGTTGAACTTTCCAGGGCGCCAATAAATCCGACGCGATGCGCAAACCAGGAACCCTGGGCTTCAACGACATACCCATAGCGACGCGTTCAGTGTCACCGGTCGTCCTGCGGGCTGCCCTGGAGAACCTCAAAGAAACCAGAAAAGCCGAAGACGACTTGACTTTATCCAACGAAGGTCTAACATGGTCGGGATCGGGATCAACACCTCCGCCGTTATCCGACGTGGGAGAAATCCGCATCCCGTGCCAGTCTTCTTCGACGTCCGAGACCTTTGGCCCCGGCTATCGAAGACCTGTGAACATTTTACGTCTGGGACAGCCCGGTAGACCCGGTATGGGACACTTGAAGCAGATGACCCGGCTGGGAGAACTGCCAAACTGGAAGAGCAGTCGTTCGGAAGCGCTCAATCCGGAAGGTACTGCCGCACTGAGAGCCGGAAACAGTCGAGATGTGAAAAGTAAGAATTTCCGAGCCGATTTGGGAACCGTCGACATGCCGATGACGAGTCAGTCCGTCAACGAGAGTAAAGTCATTAGCTTTATTGGCACTCTGAGCTCTTTTCTGTTTGGTAGAAAAGGAGGTCTTTTGTAGTCCCTTGAGCTTGTGTTGAACCATTATCACTTTTTCGGTAGAATGTAACCTGCATGGAGAAAATCTAATATAACAAAAGATAATATAACCAACCCGCGTCGTGGAGAAAACTGCTGTAGCCATTTTTTTTATCGGTAGGGTAACTGGCATGTATCACTTCTTCTAGCGATCTCGTGTGTGCCGTGTACTTTAAAAAAACTATCGGTGCTTTGTGAGGTTACACATATATATATACATATATGTGTGTGTGATTTGTATATAGGGGAGATTATCTTAGCGACGACAGCTGCAATACACAGTCATTTTACATTTGCCAGTATTACTGTTGCTCTTTTTGTGATTCTCGACGTATTCCGGGACCTTTTTTTTAAACACATAATAAGAATGTATGTTTTTTTTTGTTTTTATAAAGCGCCAGACGCCAGTCACGCTTTGTATTGTGTGTTTCACACACGCGAATAATTAACAAAGAATACCCAAGGCCAAGGTACTGTACCCGGTTCTCATTACCTTGTTTACTTTTTCAGAATATTCTTGTAATTTTTTAAATTCCAATAAGTGTGATTCATTCCCAATACCAATTAGCCCCTAAACGGTTTCACACGTACAATAATAATATAAAGATGTTATAGATAATTACTAATATATTAACGATTGGATACATTAGTTCTCCTGTTTGCCGCTAGATGGCTCTGCCAAATCATTCAAATCAAGTTGACGCTTTGTCACAGTTAATCATTTTCGCAGCATACATCAAAACAACTCGAGGCAAAGTGTTGTTTACAGCGGGTGTTTACTTTGTCCGTTTTACTGTGGGAGAGAGAAAAAAATTATTATGGCGGTTACAGCCACCTTGCAGTCTTCGTTCCCGCCGCCCACGTTTTCTGCTGCCTTTGCCAAACTTCAGATCCGGCGACAGGTAACTTCCTTTGCAGGTTCAAATCGGTTGACCTTATTTATTACCTGATTCATTAAAGATAAAATAGTATTGTAAGAACTAGACTTAACTTAAAAACTCTGTTCCTGGGTTAATTAGTTTGGCAGTTATAGAGGTTAAACGGTAGTATGTAGTTAAATGGTATACAGGCACGGTGGTAACGGTCAACGTACCCCGCTCAAAGATCGATACCGTCACCCGTTTCCCCGAGTTGACGAAAAGTCTCTTCGACCGGCACGGAACGGTGTGTTTAAACTTCGACTTGCACCGCGTCAACAGTAAAGCTCTTCAAATGTTTGGTCTCTCTCTCTCTCGATACCCGATCTTATCTCGAGGGGTGAAAGGTTACACGAGGTAGCTGAATGATCCCGTTTACAAAAATAGAAATACGTCAGAATTCTGAAGTGATATTCTCATCTTTGGTCTTTGAATGGGTAAAAGTCATTGTCTTTTCCACATTCATCTGAAATTATACCAAGGGGGAGAGATTGGGACTCCTTGGAAAAAGAGGATTAAGAGGTCAGCATTGACGTCACGCGATCACGTGACTCTTGGAGGCTGTCCCGCAGCAACAGCGACCTGCAGGAATTCTTTCAACTCGGGAATGTTTCTACTCGTTTCCTGACGGGGGGAAACTGCGACGGTTGAAACACGAGTTGGTTTTTCGGTTGAAAATCCCGTGCACTTTGCAAGTGAACGCCTGTATACGCCACTGACGTCAAAGAGACCAAGCGTGCAGTATTCTTTTTGAGTGTTTTCTTCAAGTGACGTCAATGCAAAAGCCCGAGTCCGCGCTGAAACAGATAAAAGTTGAGTTACAATAAAACGGCCGCTTTTCCCCCGTAGGTTAAATGCACTCTGTGTAGGACATTCGCAACAGGTGGCCGTGTTTAGCCTTGCCATGTCTTCCGCTGGGTTATTCGCATTAGATTTTAATGACTTCCGATTTAACACGTCTGTAGTTATTTTAATTTCAAATGTTTTTAATGTAGCGGTATTACAATAATGAAATAATTTAATATGTAGAAAAATGCATCGAATGACTACGACCTCTCCTTCTGTACAAGGTGACAATTAAAAGTAACTAATTTTGTGTAATTTTAAAATAATTTCGAATTTTTATGAGGTCGATAGAACGATGAATAGTTTTAAAAAATTGAAATTTCAATAAAAACGAATCTCTTCAATATAATATGAATGATATAATTTAAAACATGCATTTAATTTAAATAAAGTTAGATATGTATCGAATATTAATAATTATATGAAGTGAATTAAATTTAACAACGGATAAATTTGAAAGAAAAAAGTACTGTTTGGCCTTAAACCGCGTGCACAGCAGTCAGTGCTGCTGCGGAACTGTGAAAAGCTGATTCCCGCTCGCTGCTGCTTCCATTCATTGCGCAGCAGTTGAACAGTCAACACCTTCCGCGTTGGTCTATTCAAACTAGTGTTGTTACATTTTCACGGTTTTTCTTTCCGACGTTTACTTCACGGTTTTTAACGTCCGTCGTTTCATTGATGAACCCGAAACTTTAATTGAATTTTTCTTGTGAAGAAAAAGAGCGCGAAATTTGAAAGCAAAAGCGATTTCCACTGAACTGAGACACTTGGCCTACGTGCGAATAGGAGAACCTGGAAGCTGTTTCTGTTTTGAAGAGATATTTTCGTTTAAAAAAGGGGAGACAAAGGAAAGTTTTGACGTTGGAGGAGAAGAAATGGAGGTCGAGCAACGGTTTTCGAGGATCCAGTTGTTTGTCAAAGCAGCCGAGCAGTACACGAGGCTCAAGGCGAAGCAGGTAACGCGTAATTGCCATAATTTTTTAAAAATTCTTCTTCAGTGGATACATAAACAAAGAGATAGATAGGTAGATAGATAGATAGACAGAGAGAAAGACAGGTTGATGGAACAGATAGAAAGATAGATAGACGGATAGTTGGAAATATAGATAGATACATGGATAGATAGGTAGATAGATGGACAGACAGGTGGATGGATTGATGGATTGATCGATAGGTAGACAGATAGTTGAATAGATAGGATGATAGTTAGGTTGATAGAGTAGGCAGATTGATAGGCAGATAGATAGATAGGTAGATAGATAAATAGGTAGATGGACAGATAGATGAGATAGGTAGGTAGGTAGACAGACAGATAGACAGTTAGATAAATAGGTAGATAGATAGATACACAGATGAATAGCTAGATAGATAGGTAGTAGATAGGTAGATAGAGAGATGGATGGGTGGATAGAAAGCTAGATGGAGCTAGATAGTTAGGTAGATTGATAGAGTATTGGTAGGTAGACAGATGGATGGATGGATAGATAGATAGGTAGATAGATAGAAAGATAATCATTAAAATAAATTGCCTTTTTTGTTTATTCATTTCTTAATACATTACAGTAGTAACTTTAGACAATATATATTGATGACAATTTCATTAAACCATAATACGAAATCAGAATGAATGGAATAACCAAACAAGTGTGTTCACTGGTGACCCTGAGCAGCTGATTGGGTGTTTTTCTTTTTTTAAAAAAAGTATAAATTTATCGTTTCTGGTGCGTTTTGTAAAATGATTAATAGACGGAATAGACGAGGCCAATGAATGAAGCACAACCTTGCCCTACATTCGCCGTTGGTGGTTCTACTGCTGGTTTATTTTATCCCATTTTTATTCCCTTCAACAAAAAAATAAAACCTGATTGGTTGAGGTAAACCTCTTCGTTATGCATCGCCAGTCTCGCTTGATGGGATGGCAACTGTTTCGCTGTTTTTCCTCGTTTTAGTTTCCCTCCGTCTATTTTTGTTCTCTCAAAGTCATTCATTGTGTAAATTGTATCGGTATTGTAATCCAGCTGGGGTTGATAGTTAATTTTTAAGGTTAACACTTTAATGTAATCGATGTTAAATTAAATTTTACTACGAAATTGTTAACCGTTCGGCTCTTATTCACCGTTTGTCTACAATGTTAATGTCACTTTTGGTAAACCGTTTTTGGTCATTCATTGATAGTCGTAGGAGGAGATTCATTCATGCGATTCTGGTTGAGAGTTTGTCGATTTCAGATGTTGCCTTGAAAGACGATATCCGAGTCGATTTTAAATAAGCTGTCGAATTATTTTCTGTTGAGTTTTTTTTAGTTTCTCAGTTTGTTCTTTAAGTTTTATTTGGATTTCAGGTAATTGTTCATTAGCTTTAATCGTTAATGAATTTGGATTTCAGTTATTTGAACTTAATCTGCAAAAACCAGTCGACAAAGGAACTGAAGGTTTTTTTGAAAATGATTTGATTTTTATTATTATTGTTATTAATTATCATTATTATACACTTTCTTCGTGTTTATAAAAATGACGATGGCTTTTAAATGAATCAACTTTAATTGTTATCGAATTAACATTTTTATTTTTTTGTAATCTAATCTGCAAAAACCAGTCGACACCGGAATTAGAGAATCAAGAATCAGATGAAAATAAAAACAGGAAATGCTGCAACGCCCCCCAGTGAGAATGTTTCTTTGTCGATGTTCTTCCTTCGTTAAGTAGCTCGCACAGTCTGTTCCCTTAAAAAATATAAACTTCAACATTTAATTCTGGCTAAACTAACGGCTTAAAAACACTGAGAATTTGAGGTTACACGGCTAATTCATCGTACAATCGTCACGTAGATTTCTGTTGTTATCCAGCAAAACCCGTCGGAGATGTACGCAAAAAACTTGGATGGATTGGGATCTTGCTGTATCCCTTTTTCTTACTGTGGAACAGACTGAACGTTTTTATTTTCTGTCCCGTGGGATAATTATAGAGATGTGCTTTACAGATTGGGATTTGTTTCTGACGTCATATGAGATCTCCATTCCTGTCATATCTCATTCGTATCTTTGCTTCTTACACTGATTTTTTAACGAATTGCCTTCTCTTGGTAGACAGGTACGTGGATAGATAGATAGTTAAATAAACAGATTGATAGATAGATACATCAACAGTTAGATAGATACGTGAGTAGATGGGTAGATACATGGATGGTTAGATAGATAGATAGACAGATAAACAGTTAGATTGATAGATAGATAGATAGATACATGAATAGATGGATAGACACGTGGATAGATTGACAGATAGACAGGTACATGGGTAGATAGATAGGTGCATGAATAGATAGATAGATAGATAGATAGACAGATAAACAGTTAGATAGATGGATACATAGGTAGATAGATATATGGATAGACACGTGGATAGATAGATAGATAAACAGTTAGATAGATAGAATACATAGGTAGATAGATACGTTACATGAATAGATGGCTATGTACGTGAGTAGATGGATAGATACATGGGTAGATAGGCAGATAAACAGTTAGATAGATAGATACATGAATAGATGGGATAGACACGTGGGTAGATGGACTGACAGTTAAACAGGTACATGGGTAGATAAATAGACACATGAGTAGATGGATAGATACATGATTGGTGGATAGATTCATGGATAGATAGATAGACAGATAGATGGAAAGACAGCTTGGTTATAAATATGTAGGTCAGTAGTAATTGTATTTTAATTGACTGATTGACTAAACTCAAATTCTTATTTTATTTCTAAATGGCTTCAGACGACGCGCGACAGTGGAGCGGGAGGTTCCAGTGGCAAACGCGGCCCGCGAGGATTACGGAAGTGGACCAAATCGGCCAAGAATGGGACCCGATTGCTGGCCGACGACGAAAGGTCCATCGAGAAGCAGGTTGATAAACAGAGAGAGGAGAGGGAATCACTGGGTAACCGAGACCTTGTCCAAGATATGACTCTCCTCCAAGTACTCGCCTTCGTAAGTGTCCAATGCGTGTTTTTTTTTAAATAATTTTATTTAATTGTTATTTTTGTAATTAATTATCTAATATTCTTAAATATTCATAAAGTTTTTGTTATATTAGAAATTATGAATGGTTCTGATTTTATAATTAACTGTTTACCATAGCGATTTAAATTATGTATTATAGTAAATTATAGTTATCATTAAAGCTTAAATTGTTCAATTCGGTTTTGATGTCCAGCTGAAATTTTACAATTTTTGTTTAATTGTTGTAGCCGTCTTTTTAAATTAAAATGAATTAAACTACTCATTTATCTTATGTGATTATTTAAACTAAATCAAGATAATGGTGTATATTAAAAAATATAGCTATTTTTAATGATGTATGAATTGTTAATTAATAACTAGAAATCGATTGGTTAATCATGAATTTGAACAACAAGAAAGGTTGATTTACGACGCATTGTCTGCAGCTGCTGCTGCAAGGTTATCTCGTGGCTTTTTTCCGCCTCTCTCTCTCTCTCTCTCTCTCTTTGTATCTCACATTATTTCTTGGATAGAATTTCCCGCGTTCAATTACGCTGGTTTCATAACAATAGTCGATTTGAGCACCGATTATTCGGGATTTAACCAAAACTCTGGGCTTGGTTGAAAAGCGGAGATTTTGTTTTCCCTCTGGCGAGGTTTCTGTATTATTACTATCATCGTTATTATATATATATTGTTAATAGCCTGTAAGAGTTGAATCACTCTTGATTAGATGATTTGGTAAATTAATAATAAGATTATTTTAGTATATTGTGATTAATTATTTAATTGTTTTCCTTCAGAATGCCTTGGAACTGACTGCGCCGGCTAGTGACATTCTGCTGCGCAATCGCAGGACCTCGTGGGTCCAGCTGTCGGGACATCCGGGATCGTTCGCTCCGGCGGGACCCGGCACCCTGTGGAAGAAACACCCGGGCACGGACAACAACGAGAGGGTGGTCTACGAGGCGCTGAAGAACGACGTCGCCTCGGATATCGTGCCCAAGTACTACCGCGAGGTGACTTATCAGGGAGAGAGTTTCATCGAGATGCAGGATCTTCTCTACAAATTCACCGATCCCAACGTGATGGATATCAAGATGGGGACGAGGACCTTTCTCGAGTCGGAGGTTACGAACACAGCGGCCAGAACAGATCTCTACCTCAAGGTTATTTAAAGTTATTAACTTAATGATTGAAGTTATCTTTCAGTGGTTTATATATTTTGGATCTTGTGGTGTTTAGCTGTTGCCTTTGATTATAAACTTATGTTTATGCTTTAACTTATTTACTTTATGTTTGGTGATTCAAGTCATTGGTGAATTCTAATGTTGACATTTTGCTGCAGATGGTCAAAGTGGATCCCAGTGCGCCGACTGAAGAGGAACACGCGCTGCAAGCCGTCACCAAACTCCGTTACATGATGTTCCGCGAGCAGCAGAGCTCCACCTGCAGTTTGGGATTTCGCATCGAAGCAATTAAGGTAATGCCTTAAATTTGATTCAGACTTTATTGATGTTTTTTTGGATTTGGTTTAATTTCTCTTGCTACTCTACCCAAGTTCCAGGGATCGCCCCCCGTGACCGACCTGAAGACGACGAGAACCCGCGACGAGGTGCGGTTGACACTGGCCGAGTTTCTGAGTCGCCAGGCGGACGCTCGACACAAGCTGCTGCGTCGCTTGAAGTACATGCGGGAAAAGTTTGAAGCCTCGCCGTACTTTGGCGCGCACGAAGTAAAAAAAACGCAGTTCTCAACCGGTTGACAGGTTACGTCATTATCCTTGTTCTGTGACGCAGGTGGTAGGCAGCAGCATACTAATCGTCTACGACAACAACAACGTGGGAGCCTGGATCATTGATTTCGTCAAGACTTTGGATCTGCCCGAGGGCGTTAGTGTTACACATCGCAGGCCTTGGGTGTTGGGAAACCACGAGGAAGGCTACCTTACCGGTTTAGATAACCTTATACAGGTAATACAAAACTGTCATGCGTAATGACAATAACACATATGTATCATATTCAAATCTATGTACTTGCCAATTTTACACGTATTCAAGAATTATATACGCGTGCTGTACAGATACATTGATACGCAATACCGTATGACATCAATCATGCATGAAGGGTTATAGTATACAGCCATATGTGATACTCAGATTTGTAGTATATGTTAATCCTATAGTCTATAGTATATGCACATGTATGTATATCTGATGTATAGTGTGTGCTGATCATAGTTTACCTTCGTCAGGTTAATGTACCTAAGTTTATATCCACATCTGATGTAAGTATTCGTATGTGTCACTTTACATCATTCAGTACCTGTGTACAACTGAAATGCTTACAATCCCGTCTGATTGTTGATGATTGTTTTTCCCGCCCAAAAACAGATTGTTGAAGATTTGGATCTTCCAGTAAAGCACCTAGCCTAAACACGGGGGCAAACGTGATGTATACAACTGTCACTACACGGGACCATGTATCTATTTCTCTTCCAGAGTTATTTACCAAACTACTTTCCATTCCAGTGTTATGCGTCGCCATTGCTAAACAATGCAACTTGTCTGTTGTAATCCTGAATAAATATGACAGCTTCATAGTGGGTCTCTTCCTTGATTGTTTTGGCGTGACGAGAAGCAATAACCCAACCCCGCTGTTGGGCTTTTCGTTCTATTTTTCTCTGGACTAAATTGGACTCGTCCATTGTGTATTGTCGAGTCGGAGCCGATGGGTTATTTCTATTTCGGTTGTTGACTTACAATGCGACGATTACCCAAACTCAGCATGCACTTGCGTGCCGCTTCCTGGCATAGGTTGTAGTCACGATAGGGCGGACTTAAAACATCGTCGAGGTCCTTCAGCGTCCTTAAAAAGATCTGCAGAGCCTCGGGGAAAAGTCCCGAATCGAGAACTTTCATTCCCTTCTGGAAAGACTCTTCGGTTGTTTGTAAAGTCTGCAAACCCTTGAAGTAGACAGATGAGTATCAACTCGTTTGTCAGTTTGGAAAAAATATGTCTAAGAATTAGTTTTACTTTCATAATGTTGGTGATCGTGTGGCATCGAGGGCAGTTGATGAACGGATTCAAGGTCTCGAAGCTGACGTCAATGGGGAAACCGCAGTTTGGTTTGGAGCAGCGAAACCGGAACGTCTGGTTATCCATCTCGGCGTACTGCGGCCAGTTTCGGGTACACGGTTCGCACCTGCAGTCGAACCAGTATCGCTGACGCAGAGTCCTTTGACGCTTGTCTTTGGCCATCTGAGTGAAAATGGGACCGTAGTTCTCGGCAATCATCTCACCGCGACGAATGGGTTTGATAGCGCGGACTACCATCGTATCGCCGATGAAGTACCTGGAACATGTTGACACTGTCAAGTCCAATCCACTTGTCCCGCAGGATCAGATGTTGATAAG
>JAIQCU010000812.1:0-7500 GCA_022114935.1 Leptestheria dahalacensis
GTAAAGTTTTAATTTGCACAGAAGGTTAAGATACTTGGCAGAGATGATCAAGTTAAGTCCAAGCTTGACTTGAGTTAACTTGATGTCAACCTTACTTTCCTAATTAAGATGATTGCGTAACAGCTGTCAACTTTGATAAACCAGATATCAAAAGTTCTGCGTTCATATCATTAACCGTAGGAATCCAGAATTCTTCAGAAAATCTCGAATCAGATTTCGAAACCAACCGGATTCCTTCCCAATGCAAAGACTAACAGACGCGAGGACACCTGCTGAACGACCTACTGAACAGACAGACTGGAACCATAGCTGGTTGAACTGCTCCAGGTTGATAGTTGAGACACCTCGAAGATACTTTAATTACATCCGCAGACATCATCTCTTTCTTGTTTTCCCTTTCTTTCTTACTGATCTATTTTTTCCCCGCCCTTTGAGTGGTAATTCTTTCTTGGCCGATAAGTGGATGTGAAGGACGTACATGTGATCCGTTCGGGTGCTGAAGCGGCAGCAAATATTTGGGGCAACTCGCCGTTCTAATCCCCTCGCATTTTCGATAACTATAATCCTCGTGTGTGTGTGTGCTGTCCTTTACTTTTTCCTATTTTTCTATTGGTTATGTTTTCTAGTTTTTCATATTCTTTCTATCCAACCCAGTACCAGAAATACATAGAATTTTCTTATATGTGGGGCCTAGTTTGTCCACGTGTTGTCTCTTGTGTTTGTCAGTTGGATTACGCAAGTTGTCTTTTTTCTCCCCGGCCTGGAAATTTATTTTCCCTTTTGACATGGACTTGCACTTTGGGGTAGGCGCGACGCGTCCGACACGTACACTGACGAATGCGTCAATCAATAATCGCTCTGACTGACAGCTAATGTGCATGTGTGTACGTGCATATGTCTTCTTCAAGAGACCGAAACACACACACATATACAGTGAACGGGGGGGAAAGGGACAGAAAGAGAGTGAGTGGAAGAAAAACCAATGGGGAACTCTTTTGCCGACTAAAAGGATGCTTCGCTTGATTTACTACCAAACAACGACATTGTCAACAGAGTATAAACTGAAGTAAGAACAAGACGGTGGAAAGTGAATTGGATTAAATATTTTTTTTTNACCGTTCTGGAAACGGATGACTGAAATTTTAAGAAGAATTCAGGTAAAGATGAACAAATACGTTGTCAATGGGGCGAACAATAAAACAGATCAAACTAAAACTTAAAAAAATTAAGACGTGTAAATATTGTATATTATAGTTGAAATTTTTAAAATTTTGTGATTTTTTATGAGTGCAGTGGAGCAATCGATGAATATGAATGAGTGTAGTGAAATTCATTAATATGAATGAAGGAGTATTCAAATGAGGAATCAATGACCCTTGTATTGAATAGATTCTTTTTTGGAAATAGATTGAGTCATGGGAGCGATATGGGAATGGAAAATGGAACGTGTAGTGGGAGTCATGTTCCTATGAATCAGAGCTGTGCTCGGTAATTGAGTCGTCATAAGCAGCTGCTGAGTCTGTAGAGCGAACTGTCTTAACCGGTCCTTTTTTTATTATTATAAAACATGTATTAACCCCGGCTGATTATTTTTAATGGAGACTCATAGCGGGTCATTAGAAGCTGGTGTGCGTCATTTGAATTACACATAGATGGGTAGATGGACGATTTGATGGACAGGTAGGCACGTAGATAGACAGACAGATAGATAAATATGTGAGTGGATAGACAGACGTATAGATAGACAAACAGACAGACAGTTAGATAGATAGATAGACAGACAGATAGACAGATAAACAGAGAGGATGGTTAGATAGATAGACAGTTAGACAGATAGGCTAGATAGATAGGTAGATGGATATATAGATAGGTAGATAGATAGACAGATAGATAGATAGATAGGTACGTAGATGGATAGATAGACAAAGAGGATGGATGGATAGACAGACAGTTAGATAGATAGATAGACAGACAGATAAACAGAGAGGATGGTTGGATAGATAGATAGATAGATAGGTAGGTAGATAGATAGATAGATAAGATAGATAGATAGACAGATAGATAGTTAGATAGATAGACAGATTGATAGATAGTTAGATAGATAGACAGATAGACAGACATACGCATAGACATACAGGCAGATGACGGATAAACAGTAGTACATATATATGCGTAGTTTAACAGCTAGATAGATGTATTCACAGATGGATACTCAAGTAAATACAAAGTGAACCAGCAGTTTGCCATACGACATTAATACAGTTTAATATATATAATATTAACTAGAATTTTGTTTTAAAATAATTTTCAACAGGATAATATATGAGCCAATAATAGGAGGGAAAACTGCGTACCACACGTTCTCCGAGGTTTTTGACTCTGCAGAGCAGCACAAGCGTCTGTCCGGCCAGCGAGCTGACGTTGTTGGGATACACAGTGTCAAAATAAGGTCCCGAATACTTGGCTGCATCAAAACGGGTCGATGTGCTTGAATAAGTGACCGGCCAAAAGTAATCGCTGTCTTCGTCTGCATCCTCTGCACCTGCTCTCTCCACATCTATATTTAATGGCAAATTGAGAAAAAATTCCGTTAACTTAATTCACATTAGACTAATTAGAGATAGGCTAATAGCATGAGGGGATCAGTAGTGTTGAGTATTTCATAAAGCATCATTGTAAACTTGCAATCGGATGACCGCTGGATACGAAACTTGGGTAAATTGGATTGTGTCTTTTCAGATAATGCAGCATTGTGTACGAGTTGTACTTAATTAGGCAAGTTGTCCAGTGGCTAATCAATGACCATCTGAATTATACGTTTCGTGTTGACTTATAAGGATTGAAGCTGATACCAATGATAATCTAACACGGACTTTTGATAAACAAGGACCATCACCTGCTGTTTTGACACCGCACAGGAAAGTTGGTGCGTGTGTGTACACAGCGTCATGCAAACTAGAAATTGGTGGACCGGGTATAAAAAGAAGACGAAGAAGAATAAGGGACATGCTTTTGAGAGTGTGAAGAAGCTAACAAGATTGTGTCGAGAAACTCCATCGCTACAAGTTTCTTTTCTCAAGGGTTAGGCAAAAGATTGATTTAAAAAATCGGAAGAAAAATGGATGAAATATGAAGAAATAGATCCTGCCAGCGACAGGAACCTATAACGAATTCAATTAGAGTGTAATTCAGTCGACATGCCCCTCACAGTATCACGCGCTACAGTATTGCTAACTTGCAGACACGCTTTCAGCGTTCAACCCCAAAATGCTAACTGAACTTTCCTGAAAACACAGACAAGATCGCAAATAATAAAACAGATAAATAAAATCCTGAATAGAAAAAAAGGACACAAATAAAGTTATCTTCTTCGCGGACTTTCCTTTTACTTTGAAACGTGCAGGACAATGTCCTTCGAGAAACTGGGGAGCCAAGGTAAACTTGTTTAAGGAGTTCCAAGTCAACGGAAGAAAAGGACAATTCAGTTGAATGTATACCAAGATTAAGCGTCTTCATTTTGAACGTTCTGCGATTCAGTATGTCAAGTTTAACATCAAGTGCATTAAGTAGTATTAGTTAATTAGATCTAGACAGAACTATAACACGTGAAATGTTAACTTGAATAGACGATTGTTATGTATTTGGGTCCGTACAAGCCTGACAATAGTCGCGCATGGGGAGTTTGTATAACAAAAGATGTTGGCTGGCTTTTACGAATGGCTTGCTGGAAGAGAACGAGAATAGAGGCCATCTACTGAAGAGCAATTGTCTCGCCGATAAGAGACACCTAATAACGGTTTCAATTTTAGCCATAGCCTCCAATAGGAAGAAAGAGATTCGTCCACACCACAAACCTGCCCCCGTACCAAAATGGCGGCTTCCATAAATCTCTGACACGAACCTATATATAGCAGCGGCTTCTATACAACACAACCGCTTTACTCAATACACTATCAACCGGTTTACAGGCTTTTATGTTACCATGCAATAAAGGCTCTTTGCTTTGCAGCCAGTCGACCTAAAAAGAAAGAGCTCCGTTGCACACACATAACAAAGTTATAAAGGATATATCAAACTTCACGCGTCTCTAATAAGATTATAAAAAACTTCATCACATTATATAGTATTGAGGTATATAGAACAGTATTACATAGCACTAAATGGAAACTGAGTTGTGATGGTAGCTGTGTGGCAGCAGTTGGGCTTCCGATATGAGTAGCGCAGATGGAGTCACGTGACGGCTAAACGGGTAATTACTGTATCATTCATTAATAATAGGCAATTAAGGTTCGTGGTCTAGCAGCTATATTTGGAATGGTTTGGTAACACTGGAGGAATGACATAACGTCAGTAGTAGTAGTAGTAATAGTAGTAGTAGTATAGTAGTAGTAGTAAAAGTAGTAGTAGTAGTAGTAGTAGTAGTAGTAGTCGTCGTAGTCGTCGTGGTCGTCGTCGTCGTAGTAGTATTTGTAGTAGTAATAGTAGTAGTAGTAGTAGTAAGTAGTAGTAGTAAGGGAAGGTCTGTACATTATGGTAAGGTATAAATATACATGGTAATATTAGCATTAGTCATCATGATAGTTACAGCATCCGCTAATGGTAAGGCTTGTGGTAGTGGTAGTAGCAAAAATAGCTTGAGTATGGGTACTAGAAACGTCAGTGGCAGGAGAACTAGTAGCTTTAATAGTACCAATAGTAATAAGTAGTACTAGTGATAGCATTACTGGTAGTAGTAGATGGTGTATAAGTACTGTTGTAGTATTGGCACTAACAGCTGCAAATAGTCAAGTCTACTTGAAAAAAGTACTATTACCACGACCTAGTCAGCATTACCAATGATAGGGAACAAGAGTAGTCCATAGTACTTGCATCAGTTATGGTGCTAGTACATGCATTCTCAACACTGGCCAAATGATAGCCCTAGTGTTAGAACAACAATAGCATCGGAAATGACTGCTATTCAAGCAGTGATAAAAGCGGTACTAATAGTTAAGTGCTCTGTCGCATATAAAGTACCGGTACTAGTTTTGTAACACTGAGGGAGTAAGTACACTAGCATTAGTAAGGATTTGAGCAAGTCTGGGCAAAACTAAATCACCTATAGTAGCAATGTAGTTGCAATAACATGTATTATATTAACCACTATATTAGCATCATCAATAAGATAATTAGTAGTACGACAAGTATACTAGTAGTAGTAGTCATGATGTATTAGGTAAGTCTGGAAAAGCTAAAGCAACAGTAGCAGCAACATGGTGATGTGAGAGATAGATAGATAAATAGATAGGTAGATAGATAGACAGACAGACAGATAGATAGATAGATAGATAGATAGATAGATAGATAGATAGATAGATAGATAGATAGATAAATAGATAGATAGATAGATACATAGATAGATAGCATAGATAGTAAGTTAGTTTGGATAAAAGGTTTTCAGCAGTTCTACGCTATCGGCTTCAATATGATGTACGATCGGTAGTAGTTGTAAACTAGTAATAGCAATTCGAGGTTATCAGTAGCATTCTTGTTAGCACCTACGTCTAGATAGTACTAGTACGAGTAGCAGGATAGTACAGGGCGCCCAGCAGTTCTACTATCAAGTAGATAGGAGTAGATAGAAAGTATCAGTGACATCCAAAGCGTGAAAATCAGTGCGTCTGGGAAATTTCGGCCGTGTGTAGGCTTAAGCCCTCAGCTTGCGCCGCTTCATAGCAGCTTGTTTGCCTGTACGGTTGGATTGGCAAGAGAAGAAAAACTATCTAACACTCGACAAGACACGAACAGTACGCTGGAAAAGAGAGTAATGTTCCTTCTCTTGAACCTCGCGCGCGCACTATTTATCTAGAGCCCCTTAGTCAAAAGGAAACACGCGCGCTTGGTCTGGCCCACTCCAGATAAGAAATTAATGCTATTTAGCCACACCCGACCTTCAAAAAGAAACAATTTATGATCGCTGGATTCGAGATCATAAGCAGAGGGATTTACCGCGGGGTTCCCTTACTAAAGCTGTAGTTGCAAGAACCATTTTGCTAGGAAAACACGGAACCTCATAATGGATGGTTCCCAAACACGAAACATGAAACCGATTCCAAAACCCTGTGGACATGCTCGCATAACTAAGTCGAATCTTGAGTTCACTTTTAATTGTTCTGTAGATCTTATTATGACGTCACATCACGTGACCTGTAGTACTATTAGTAGTAGCAGTGTAGTAGTAGTAGTAAGATGGCGGATACTCCAAAATGCATAGGGACAGGAAGCAAGAGATTAGACCCTAGCTTAGATTCTACCCTGAGGTTATTCAAGGTCGGCCAAAACGACCCTTAGCTCTTTCCCTTAGGGCAAAATAAAAGCCGGGCTCCATTACTACGGAGTCGTGGGTTGCTTGTTTTTTCTTCCTTTCTCTTATAAAGAGTGCCAAACGAAAGCCAACTGAAATAAATAGAGTCTAGAGCCAAAAACACGGGTTCTGAATGGCGGAGAATCGTAGTAATTCGCAACTTTTAGAACTGGGGGGGGGGTGAGGGGGCTCGACTGTACGTCACCTTTTTAGTCTCATGTTTCGCATGGTATGGAAAATGCACAAATAATGATGGGGGGAAAAAAAGTTCCGACGAGTTTTAAGTTTTCGCCATGGCTCCCTCTTCGAGTATTGCTCTGACAAGCGAAGACATTCTGACCGTGATAAATGATGCAAGATGCGCGTTAACTTTCATCCTGGGTGTACTAACCTCTGGCGCCCCTTACTGAAGACATTCATCTTTTTCTTTGTGGGGGGGGGGGTGGGGGTGGGCAAAAGGAAATTTTCACAGACGCCATTTTGAGCGCAGTCGTTACTTGGCGCCATTGGATCCCAATCCCCCAGGCAAATCTGCAGTTGGCTGCTTCATATTTCGATCAAGCAATGTACGTTTCTATGGCTTGTATACAACACAATTAAATGTAATTGACTCAATTTAACTCAAGTTACATTAAGAGTAAGTCCCTACGTAGGGATCGAAAATCTTGAATATAAAATTTAGTCATTTAACTGGAACACTGTTTACGAAGTTTCTAGGCAGAGTTAACTTTAATTAAGTTAGATTAAGGATAAGTACAATGTAATTATAGAAGAACATGATCCTCAGTAGGTGGAGATCGAAGAATCTAAATATAAAACCCAGTTTACAGTATCCTGGAAGATATTCGAGCATGCACTTCAGCAGCCAATTTACTTAGCACCAGGCGATGTGAAGTCGTGCTGAAAGGGGAAATAAACTAGCCATGAGGATAATTTAACCAGCTCCCCGTTGCTGCTGCTGATGCTGCTGCTGGAGCTGCTCGTTGCGTAAGATAACAACAAGAAAGAGTAAGTGGGTGCAGTCCGTCTTTTTTGGCAAGCGGTTACCCATAATCAGTTAAAGGGGGGAGCTGTTAAAGCTGATCAAAGATAATCAAATATCCTTTGCTCGACTAATTATGTGCGCCTCGCAGGCAGCATCGTCTAGAGAGGTCCCC
>JAIQCU010000812.1:12500-15000 GCA_022114935.1 Leptestheria dahalacensis
TTTCATTTCCTTGCAATGCTATTCCATCGTCCGAGTTGATCAATGATCCGCTAAGGTTTCTAGCTGTAAAAAGGCTTGTATACAGTTCTTGGCAGCTCGGTGGTCGTTCTGTTCATTAGCTGTATGTCCTCGGGGTAAGCTAAACAGAACCTTTCAAAAGGCTCTTCTGATATGGCTGCATGAGATGAAACTTTCTACTGTATATGAGATATCGTAAATGCGATGGAGCCATTAGAATTTATCAAAGTTGTTTTCTCTAGTTGCCTTTTGTTGAGAATAATATCGTCTAGAAACCATAGCGCCATTGAATGAAAAGCCCCGAGTAGCGTCATTTCTGCCCGGGGACCGTTGCTTTTAGTTGCAGTCCCACTTTAGTTTGCAGTCGCAGACATTATGAGCCTTGGCTTATTGAACGCAGTCGACAGTATCTACAAACTTGGGTTATTATTATGGCTTCTGTTCATATATACAGAAAGATGCTGTTGCATTCTAACTGTTAAGTTTACTCAAGTTATAGTGAGATAAGTCTATAGTTATACAAGTTGAAAAGCCAACACAATGTTGGCTTCTTAATTCTAACAGTCGTACTGTACGTCTTACATATCTAGATCTAAGTTCATAGTCTTAATGTAATGTTGACCATGTAGTTGATAAACTATAGGTTGATAACAACTCTATTATTTCCTATTTTAGCACGAAATGGAACGCTCGCTAGTGACTGTGCTTGTCAAGTTGAACTGTCATTTTTTGAACCCAATTACATTCGATATTATTCAGTTATTCAACATTGAACCCGACAACTTGATCCTTCCCAACAATCCAGTTATATTATCCGACAGGTCATTGTACTGAAGTTGAGTCTTTAAGAAAAAGATACAAGTTGGCAAGTAACGAGCCAGGGTCGCTCGTAAAACCATCGAGAAAAGCTAATGAAAGGCTAGAAACGCCTCATGATTGTCATCGTTCAACTACGCGGCGCTCCGAGATTTCATGCCTGGCTCCCATTCAGTTAGAAGCGCCCCGTGTCCGTGTCCAAGTCCGTCTGTTACAATGGAGGTTTTCTCCGCCGCGCTTTTGCTACGGTCGACGCTAAAGGTTTGTTCTCTCGACGGCAAACACAGGCGTGTCCCATGAATAACAAGCCGAGCAGAAAGCATGCAAGCATATTGTTTTACATTTTGGACCGGTGCCTAAGTGTACACTGGCCGGCAATAAAACATTTCACAGGCGACTAACAAGTCGAGCCATAGAAACACAAGTCGACTATTTTGCGCGGCTCATACTCTCTCTTGTTTCTCCACAGGCGACCTCTTTTCACGGCCAACAAACACGCAGCGGTACCTTTTCAGATACACAACTGTTCAGATAAACTCCATCGGTATCGATAAAGAATAAAGGAAATTAGAAGCTTCTTGCGATTCCATTATGGAGGAAGAGAACTTAGCGAATCATTAGTCATTTATTTTAAATTGATAAGATCTAGTCAAATAATAATCATTTATGTAACTAAATGTTTGATGTAAATGTTATGATAATAGGACTTATAATAATATGTACAACTGCAGAATTCTGGTTAATAGGTTTAAGTAATAGCCATGTTAGTTTTATGGGCTGGAACTTACAGATATATTAAAATATACTACTATATACTGACTAGTGCTAAATTTAATATTAGTAAGGTAGATAGATAGACAGACAGATAGATAGATAGATAGATAAATAGATAGATAGATTGATAGATACATAGGTAGATAGATAGATAGATAGACAGATAGATAGATAAATATATAGAAAGATAGATAATTAGATAGAAAGATAGATAAATAGATAGAAAGATAGATAGATAGATAGATAGATAGATAGATAGATAGATAGATAGATAGATAGATAGATAGATAGATAGATAGATAGATAGATAGAGATAGATAGATAGATAGAGACAGATAGACAGGCAGATTAAGGTTAAATTCGATTGACACACGGATACAAAATACATACGACCGATTACTGGAGACAGTTGGGAGAGAAACTACTCTAAATAAACTGAAGTGAATCAACTTTTCCATAAATAATTCTTCACGTCCGGAATCACATAAATGCGCCGGACACACTATCCCTCGTACTACACACGACTGCACATCATTATTATAGTTTAATACAGCAAAGTACAATGTTGTGTTGCACTTACTCCTAGTATTCCGACTAGCTGTTCTCTGTATTAGTACAATGTTATAAAGACCTGCTACTTAAATTTAGTAATAGTAAACACTTCTGCTTAAGTCAACGTCACGTCAATACCACTGAATAACTCTCTCTATCAATCAATGCGCTTGATTCGGACCCTTTCAGCGGAATCGCATATCGTCCATTAAGACTGTGAGGCGGATTGTTTGCACTTGCCTTAAACGGCAAACTGAAGCAACTTTAAGCAAGAGTATAGCCAGGTCGCTCAGCGCTGTTGGCTGAGTAATGGGACGCAGAAGGAAAGGAATGGCACGCG
>JAIQCU010000812.1:20000-35579 GCA_022114935.1 Leptestheria dahalacensis
CAACTATTTTTCTCCCTCCTAGATGAATCCCAGTAGATGTACTTAAGAGTATTCTGGAGTATTTTTTTCAACAGAGCGATCCAATCTAACCGAAATCTGTGACGTATTGAAGAGTATTTCCTGTATATAAGTGCGTATGCTGGTATGTATCTATGTATATATCTATCTATCTATCTACCTAACTAACTTTCTGTCTAACTGTCTGTCTATCTATCTATCTGTCCTCTATTATCTGTCTATCTGTCTATCTGTCTATCTGTCTGTCTGTCTGTCCGTCTGTCTGTCTATCCATTCATCCATGTACTCATCCAACCATCCATCCATCCATTCATCCATCCATTTGGAACAATTTATAAGTACATATGCTGGTATGTATCTATGTAGCTATAATCTATCTATCTGTTATCTGTCTATCGATCTATCTATCTTTCTATCTATCCCTGACTGTACGCAAGCTCTTATATAAACAAGTGCATCTATATTTACAAGTATGTGTTATGTTATTGATGTGTTGGTATAGTTAAACATAGAGGTATATATATTGCCTCTGTTACGTACAAGTACATAAGTATATTGGTATGCCTGTCTGTCTGAATGTACGTATGCGAAGCATATTTGTAAATATTGGCAAACCACACGTACCTAGACCGATATGCACTTTAAGAGTATGCTCAAATGCTTGCATAATCGAGTCCATTATATGCATATGATAGGTATGACAGGATGATGACATATGTATAATGGTGTCTGGTATATTTGTATATAATACGATGTGCTTAAATCGTAGGAACTAGAAGTATACCTGTATGCGCACAAGTATGAAAAGTATGTTACATGTATGTCCACCTGTATATTATGTACTATTTGTACACATGCACAAACCACAAGTACTTATACAGAACTGTACTATGGGGTATGTTTAAATACTAGGGAAATGAACACAATGTATAGTATCAATAGCATATGCATATGAACATATGTATATCTGTCTGTACAGTATTAGATGCAATGCATGCACATGTAAATACTCGAGTGAACCAGCGTGAACCACACGGACCGAGAGATGCTTCAGCTTGACTTTTTTCGACGGTCATAGCAAAGCCCTACTCACGCCATGCACTGCGTCCGCGGGACAACACGTCTCACTTACAACTGAAACAATGGAAGACATACTGATATTCCGTGACTATATACCAACATACTATTACCGTTGGGAAATATACTCTAAATCGAAATCAACACTCTTTTTCTTCAAGTATAAAGTTACAAAAACACAAAATTTAATGGGAAAGCAGATAAAAAAAAACGATTGGATTAATGATAATCTTCTTAGAAAGGTTTTACGCCTTGTTAACGACTGCCGCAACGGCTGGGAAGAAACTCATAAAAACGGTCCACTTGAATTCACCTGGTACTTCATTAAACGACACGAGTTTTGCCAAAAGGGATTATTCAACAAACGGTAGATAGATCCCCCTTTTTTGAACGGTTCCAGCAGACACTAATTGAAAAGATACTTACTGTAAGCGAGTAGCAGAGCTAAGAGGATACTCCAGCGGACTAGCGATGAATCACTTAAAGACGGCATCTTTGTTTGCCTCATAAAGCAATCAAAACCAAATCCGACCCCAGACAAAAAGCCACCGAACGAACGAGCCGACTGAAGCTAAGTTTTTTTTCAACAGCAAGAAACACCTTATCCAGTACTTGTTACGGAAGAAATGTCAGAGTTGATTGGATGTCGACTGACGGCTGTAAATGACATTGCGTTTTTCTGAAGGGTTATTCAGTGAACCTGTTTAGCGAGAACGACATCGCTTTTTGACGCAGCTATACAATCAAGACACGATGTAGTCACAGCAGGGAGGCTGCCTATCTACTGAGCAACAAACTAACGCGTGTCGTTGAACAAAAACACTGCTGGCTACTACGGCGCATGCGTCAGTCTTTAGTACCTTGGTATAAGGACTGTGTTTTGGAAGAATAGTACTTTTTGGTAGAAGTAATCTTACAAGCCAGTATACTATAGTCATTACTATCTATCTGTCTATCTATCAATCTATCTATCCATCCATCTATATACGTATCTTTTTACCCTATAAGATAGATATAGATACCTATCAACATCTATCTGTTCTAACTAGCTGCCTATTTATCTAATTATCTATATATTCATCTAACTATCTGACTATCTATCTGTCTGCCTATGTGCTCTATCTATATATTCATCTATCTATCTATTTGTCTATCTATCTATGCATCCATCTATCCTTCTATGCATCCATCTATCTGTTTATCTATCCATCTGTTTGACCACCTACCCATCTATATATCTATATAATTAACTGTCCATCTACCTATCTATCTATCTACCTATCTGTCTATTTATCTATCTATTCATCCATCCATCCATCCATCCATCCATCTATATCTATCTTTTTACCTATATACCTATCTATATCTGTTCTAACTATCTATATATCTCATCTAACTACCTATCTGTCTGTCTATGTGCTCTATCTATATATCCATCTATCTATCTTTCTATCTATCTATCTATCTATCTATTTTATAATTAAAAAACTGTTCATAAACTGCAGATTCTCAATTTAGCCTCATCGTTTTACATAAGGACTAAAGATGGCGGCTAGCGATATCACCATTAGGTTACTACATTCCTGAATAGGCCCAAAGAGCTCAGCATAAGTAAACAATCCATCGCTAAGTAAACAGTTCATCGCTAGTTGACTCCCATTTCAGTCAGCGTTTGTTTATTTCGTTTCATTACATAGGTACTCTTCGATTGGGATCCATGCTCTAAACTCCCCTGTCGATGCTTTGTTAGGAAACGTTGAGAAGAAGGCGTTTTATCTTTGAAATAAGACTACAGATGGTGGCTTCCTTCATCGCCTGGAGGGGGGAGGGGGCTTCGTTTATCTTTCTGGCCGCTAGGGAACAGTTTTAAGCCTAAAACGCAGGTTGGTATATTTTTTCTTTAAAAATATTAGGGCAAAAGGGCTTTCCTGAGTAATGGGAGCAGGTGGCTGGTCTCTTTAAGTCCCACGCTACGACGCTACTGATTAAATTCGTGTATTTAGCTAATTCTCTAATTAATACATGTCCCTTTTTAAGTCCTTTCATTCAGAGATTTTTGAAAAAAAGGTGTAGACGTTACCTAGGAGGACCTAAAATGACGATTGCCTAGCCCAACTTGGTGTTGCAAGGAACCGGGTTCGAAGTCGGAAAATGACGATCCGTGTTAAAGGTAAAGGACCAAAGATGGCGGCTTTGAAGGCTAAGTAAAGCTGCAGCTATTCAGCTGAGTTATATCTAAGTAAGATTCTATTTTCAGTGATCAACTTTGCTTTTCAGTACATTACTCATAATCCGTAGTCGGTAATTGCCTGCTACTGGGACCAAATATGGCTGCCGCCTGATATGTTTTTCCAATGGCAATTTCTCATATGTCTATCTTCATACGCGAGCAGTTGAAATGTCAGAGGTATATACTTAATTGCTTTTGTAATTGTGTTGAATTTCAGTTTTAAAAGGTGTTCATTACAATGACAAACGAGAAGCTGGAAGTTCCCAGGTTCACTCGTCTGTCTATCTATCTATCTGTCTGTATATATCTATCTGTATGTCTGTTTATCTGTCTGTCTGTCTATCTGTCTTTCTGTTTATCTAACTATGTATATATCCATCTATCTATCTGTGTATCTTTCTTTATGTCTATCTATCTATCTGTGTATCTTTCTTTATGTCTATCTATCTATCTAGCTATCCATTTATAAATCTGTCTATCCATCCATCTATGTCTTATCTTTTTAGCCATATACCTATCTATATATTTGTTCATCTAACTATCTAACTATCTGGCTATGTGCTCTATCTACATATCCACTAATATATGTCTGTCTATCTGTCTGTCTGTTTACCTATCTATGTATCTATGGATGAATCTTTCTGTATGTCTATCTATCTATTTATCTATCTATCTGTATATCCATCTATCTACCTATTTATCTATCTATCTACCTATCTATCTATCTATGTATCTATCTATAACTTTCTGTCTACCTGTCCCGTCTATCAAACAACCAGTTCCAGGATCATCTTATTTTAACTAGCTTCTTTGTGGAACTTAGCTTAACTTTCTAAACCCCAGCAACAGGTTAGCAGAGCTGTATTTTTAAAAATGCCTATCACTACCGAGCGTCTGGAAAGTTTCTGGTAAACTCCATAAACCTTTTTTTCCTCAGACTTCGCCCCCGAGCCAGTTTCTTTTCTTTCTCTCTCGTAGACGAGCAACTGATACAGCGGCTGAAATGCGTAACTAGGGTGAGTTCAATCAGCATTCCGGCGACTTTAAGAGTCTCTTAAACACTGGTAAGGCTGGAATCAAAATGGAACTCTTTTTCGTTTTTTATTCTATTACTCTCACTACGGGGGAGGTCGTTAAAGAAGCGATAAAACTTTTGATCAAGGAAGACAAGAGATCAAATGAATGTGATTTATAAGCAAACTTTTCATCCAAATCCTCTCTGTTTGTGCAAAACATGGCCCAGTGGTCAGATTGTGCTCACCTGCTCGCAGCTTTAAAAAAAGCCCGCACTTTGATAATAAATGGACATCATGGAAGAATATGCTCTCTTGTCCTTAACAATATCACTTAAAGTCGAGCTGCGCCATTTTTATGGGATGCTTTTTACGGCGCGTCGTTCAATCTCCGTAAGCGTGAATTATTTTTCTGCATGGCGGTAAATTTTTACGACCTCCCGCAGAGCTTCTTCTATCATTCGCTGAAGGTCTTCATTCATTTCACTAACACGCTGAGTTACTCGCGAACAGCTATATAGTCAATAGCCTAGACATGATGGATCTTCAGATTTTAGAATTTTATTCTGGCAAAACTAATAGCCCGATTTCAATGAAAATTTACTAGTGTGTAAAGTACTATCTGATCTACATTCAGTAATTTTTTGGCTTTTTTATCGCTGTAAACTTGGGTGCCATAAGCGATCATCTTTCCCCCAGCAGGTACCCTTTTTTAACTGCTTGCTAGTCTGTATATCGACCAACTCAACAGCGATTAGTATATCGCGACATACAAATCGCATGACGGTTACAATAACAATACATACGTAAACAGAACTTGATCCTATTCTTGCTCTAGACCGTACACCCAGATATACAGATCCATCGCAAGTTATATCCTATATGCGTATAAAGATACGACCTATTCGTACTTAACATACATACCCATAGATATGCACATATACAGATACCATAACAGTTATCTAGTAACATTACATGTCTATATACGGTATCTGTGTGGTAAAAGTTGATCGCTTATGGTACCCAGGGTTTCAAAGATGCAACAGCCAAAAAAATACCGAGTATAGATCAAGTATCACTTAATACCCAGTTAAGGTTTCATTCAAATCGGACTATTAGTTTTACCAGAATAAAATCCCAAAGTAATACGAACTAATATTGATATCACAACTCAGCTTTTCGATGATGTATATAATGTAATAGTTAACTCGCTTATACTATAATGTCAACTTAAGTCAAGTATATGCCTTGTATACAGTAAACCAAGTTTGTGGCAAGTGCGAAACCAATCCGCTTGTCTAAGTGAATCACCGTCGCGTCGCTGGTGTTTTGCCATCCACTTTCTCCCCTTTCCAAAAGTCGCGAAAACCTCGATTACGAATGGACATGGATAGAGAGGGATTCGTCTGCTCGACTAGAGACCAAATGAGCTTTTCTTCCCACCCTGACTCGGGGCATTACTCTTAGGCCGAATCACATAAAACCGTCAGCCTCAGATCAGCATTACTCGACGTCCCAGTGATAGCCTCGACAGATTCGCACATTTGCTCTTTCCGGCTTGTCCCCCTTAATTTTTTATCTTGTCACACTCGGATTTCAGGTTGTTTGTTGGTTTTTTTCCCGCCTGAGAAAAGAGAAAAACAGAAGGAAGAAAATGGCTGAAGTTGTCTTTGTTCGTTTAATTGGAAACAATAAAAAGGAAGCGGAGGGGCAACTGCTTGCCAAGCTAGTGCGAGACATAAGTAATTGCTCAATGGCCGAGTTGAAACTTTTAATGAAATGCGCTTGCCATTTGGAGGCGCGCGGCCCAGGCCCAAAGATTCACTGTCAACTTGAGATGAAGCAGTCGACTTGACGTCGACGGGGCTGCTGCTCCAATCTACTTCCTCCCCCCGCCCTATAGCTATCCGGCAATACCATTGGGAAATGTCACTTGCAATCTAATTGAATAGCTTTGCCGTGCGCTGTATGCAACAAACACGTCTACTAAATATCAATTCCAAACAACTACCAAACTCCATCAAGTTTCTTCCGCCATCACGAATCCAACTCTCCCTGGCCCTTTGAGAAATGTCGCGTTTCTTTGTCGACTTGATGACGCAATCTGCGGCTTTTCATTCTGGCCAGAGGTGGTTCTAACAAGTAATCATATCAAGCAGCACCAGTTTTCTGTTTAAATGTTCAAGATGGGATTCTTCGTTCACTTTTTGGGTCGGCAAGGTGTTGGGTATCATAATGTAATCGATATAATAAGTTTGATTCTCGTCTCAGGGGATGATTATTGCGTTGCGAAAACTCCCATTTCCGGTTAATCGCATCTGCATTTGTTTTTGCTGTAAGAGTCGAATTGATTCGTCAGGTTCATTAAGTTTGGTAGTTAGTAGATGAGGAGCTAGATTGAGGTAGATTGGGTGATTTATTAATATTGAATGTGGATCGGAAAGGATGCAAGTCTTGTATACTAGAAAAACAGTGTCGATCAGCCGGACAAATCGACAGGTGGTTAGATAAATGGAAATGTAGATCAATTTTGATAGATCATTGAGAATAAACAAACACACGAGAATAAATGCAGAAGTAAACAGGTCAGGAGATGGACAGATAGACAGATAGATAGACAGATAGATAGATAGACAGACAGATGGACACATGGACAGACAGATGGGTAAATAGATCGACAGATAGATATGTGGACGGATAGATAGAGATAGACGGATAGATATAGACAGACAGAGAGACAGATCGGTAAGATAGACAGATAGATAGGGAGATAGATACGAGACATATAGACTGATATACAGATAGATGGATAGATAGATTGACAGACAGACAGATCGGTAGAGATATAGATAGACAGATAGATAGGGAGGTGGATAGACAGACATATAGACTGCTAGACAAATAAATAAATAGATAGATAGACCGATAGAGAGGCAGTCAGACAGATATATAGGTGGATAGGTAGGATAGATAAATAGACAAATGCATACATGGACAGATAGATAGATCGACGGAAAACAACATATAGAAGATAGATCGACCAGTAGATAGACTCAAGATATTACACAGGTTTCACGTATTTGAATCATAACACAGAACAGGTTTCAAATGGTAAATACAGTATCGTAAACTCATTCATGAATCCCTTCGCAGTTAGTACCTAAGCCGTTAACTAGCGAGAAGCCGAGCGGAACATCGGTTATTTTGATCCAAAGAAAACAGCGGTCAGTTTTTCTTTTAACCGTTGCTCACGGTCGCCTGGCCCGGTTGTAGAAAGGCAGGTCACGTCGCCGATGGAGGCAAAAAGGGCCTGTGTGGCGCATTTACCTCAAACACACACCAGATTTGAGATTTGCGCCGTCCTATACAAATCGCTCTATTCAGCATGTACAGCCCTTTCTCTCACACAGACCTTCTTTGCGCACACCGCACTTACATTTGCATTACAAGGGAGAAGAAAAAACAAACATCACGTGACTTTCTACCAACCAGTCTGGAGCCCAAAAAAACAAGGGTTTTTGAATGGCGACGAGTCATCGTAACATCTCGACTTTAGGATTTTCTTTCGGCCAAACTAATGAACCGATTTCAACGAAACTTTCAGACTGTATTGGCTGCTTATAGATCTACTTTCAGTATTTTTTGGGTTTCTATATCTTTGAAAATGTAGGAGCTATAAGCTGTTAACTTTCCCCCAGGAAGGACCCCTTTTCTGACTGCTCTAGACTGTAATATACTAGTACTTATAGTATATACTAGTATGTGTAATACAAGTTACTATACTTCATACGTCATATACTTCGTAACATACTACTACATGCAAGTACTTCATACGTCTGGTTAATGTCTGGCTAATCTGCAGCAGCTAGTCAATAAAGGTTTGAAGAATAGCAATTCATTAGAATGATGAACTTAAATTTTATGACCTTATTTCGTTTCCTTTTTATTCTTGTTTGTAAGAAAGGCGAATTCTTCGGCAGTTGCGAACCTCCTCGTTCAAAATGGCAACCAATTGAGTTTAGTGCCAAGCTGTCAGTGTTTCGCAGTCGAACGCCATTATGCAAAGCAGAACGGCTAAAGCGGAAAATTTCATTGTTTCCTCAATTCTTTTCCACGCCCTGCCGGTATTGCAACTCTCTTCGAGACCAGCTGGCTCCGTTGCAAGGTTAGCAAAGACGCTAGTAAAAAAAAAGCTAATGCTAATTTGCTAAAGAGCTATTAGTTGCACTTGGCAGGCAAGTTTAGTAACTAACAACATAGAGTAACGGTAAATAGTTAGCTGTGGTGACTAAGATAGCAGTAGCATGTTAGCTGTAATGACTAACTGTAGAAAACTGGAATAGTAACTTTCGAGTAACAGTATCGTATTAGTGCATACTAGCCATACTAACTAGTTTAGTTCTAGTAGTTCTAGCTCTACTACTAGTAGTAAAATTATTCTAGTTTTCAGTAGTATATATCGGTGGCATAGTAAGTAGTCTAACTAGCAGCAGTTTGTAGTTGGAGGCAGCGGTCGCCCTTACGGGGATGTGAATACTACTACTAACGATAACAGTATCGTGCAAACTAGCTGTGCTAACTAGTAGTTGATATCAGTAGACCAATCTAGTGCATACTAAGTACGGATCGCTAATACTATTCTAGTAAGTAGATAGCACAATACGTAGTATAACTAACAGTAGTTTGTAATTAGCTACAACAGTCACACTAATGGTGTTATCAATACTACTACTAACTACAACAATATCGTACACACTAGCCGTACTAACTAGCGGTTAGTAACAGAGAAACCATTCTAGTAAGCATTCTGTAGTGATAGCACAAATAGAAATTATAGTGATTAGTAGCAACGGTCGTACTGACGGGGGAATCAATACTACTAACGCCGTAGTAGCATCAGTATGAACGGTTTTCAGCTCAGCTCAAAACCGTTTTTAAGGAATCCCAGTAGGATTCTTTGACTATACAGTTTCAAACTGAAGAATCCTTTAGATTCTTGCATTCTTTCAAGGTTTTCAGATAACTCAAGTGCTCCATCAATCATATCCATTCCTTCGATAACTCTGATCTGCAACCCAGCTTACAATTACCTAATTCCAATTATAGCACTGCTAATTAACAACTTTCTAATTGCCTGACTAGTTCATTAGCAACTTTTCCGTGTCACACAGGTGAATTTCGCTTCCAGCAAGAATAACTTGAACTTGTATGCGATAGCAATGTATTGGGTAAAACACTAAAAATTTTGCAATTTGGCCAAATATTTGGCCAACATTTTTGGCACCGAAGCTCTGTTTGTTCTCGTGTTTGTTTAGCGATCGTCGGGGCCAGCGACTGGCTGAGAGTCGACCGGGACGCGTTGGGCCAGAAAATCCCGCATCCGGTCATCGAAAGCGCTTTCTAGTCATCACGCAGCTGAAATAGAAAAGGGCTCCGGCGGGCCCCGGGGTCGATCAATGCCCCCCCAGTGTGGGCTCCTCCCCCCCTCCCCCTTCGTTGACTTGTACTTCACGTCAAGTGTGCACTCGACACTTTTTTTTCCTTCCTCTCACCAATTCACCTCCTCTTTTACTCTCAGCAACATTTCTCGGGAAACGGATACACTGACAGAGACAAGCTTGCTAGTCCACAAACAAGAAAAATAACACAATCCTTTCTACTGATAATCAGTTTTTAAAAAAATCAGTAAAATATCAATGAAATGTCATTACCAATCGGTAAAGAAAAATTTATTAAACGATTCACTGCAATTTACTTAACATCCAATAGATATTCAGTTTTAAAAAAGTCCGTAAGGATTCAACATTCAGTAAGAAATTCAGTATAACTGTACTTGAAGTACAAGGTTTGGAAAATTCCAGTAATAATTCAACCGAAAGCAATTTAGACTCGACGAAATTTACAAAAGATTCAGCGGAATTCAGTTTGCAGAAAAAATCAATTAACATTCAGTAAAAATCAGTAAAGTGAATTCAAAAGTTCCACTGAAAGACGATTAAAATTAAAAGATAATTAGCAACCATTCTTAATCTTTTAAAAATAAACTTCAATTATCTTTTCAGTGCTCCGCTCATGTGAATTGAATTAGCGCTTAATAGAGTTATGTAGTAAATCATTTACAGCTAAGGCGTACAAGTTGATTAAACGACAGCGCAATTAAGACTCTGCCAACCGAACCCGCTATTCATCTTCATTACGCAATGCCACCTTATCAATCACCCTATCTTTTCAATTTGATGTCCGGCTGATATCTTAACCCCCTACTCCCCACACAGTTAACTGTACTTTACTTAGATAGTTAATTAGATAGATAGATAGTTAGAGAGAAGGACCGATATAGGGATAGTGGAGAGATATGGGGATAGAGGGACAGACAGACGGATGAACGGATATATAGATAGATTGATAGATAGACAGATAGACAAAAGGATAGAGATAGCGAGATAGAGGGGGAGATAGAGGATAAAGGGATAGATAGAAAGATAGATCGACAGACGAATCGATAGATAGATAGATAGAAGAATAGAGGGATAGGGAGATAGATGAATAAATGGATAGATGGGCAGATCCGCATAGATGTCCAGATAGATAGAAAGATAGATAGACAGTCGGTTGAATAGATAGAAGGATAGAGGGATAGGGAGATAGAGGTATAACGGGAAAAATGGACAGATTAATAGATGTACGGATAGATAGAAAGATAGATAGACAGAATGATGGATAGAAGAATAGAGGTATAAAGGTATAAACGGACAGATCAGTAGAGTACAGATAGATAGAAAGGTAGATAGAGAGACGGACGGATAGATAGAAGATAGAGGGATAGGGAGATCGAGGGATAAAGTGATAGATGGACAAATTAATAGCTTTACAAATAGACAAATAGATAGATTAAGACATCGATAGGCAGATAGATCGATAGATAAACAAATAGCTGGCCACCAATATGTCTACGTATCATACATCGATTACACATATCCCGATAACTTAATTCATCCGATATAATCTACACTTCACCCCCTTACACACATGCCTCAACTTAATACCAACATATTACATTAACTAATTTACAAACTAATTAAATTAATTAATTAAATAATGATATACTAAAATAGCACATACCTCCCCGATATAAAAATCCAACATTAAGATTGTTAAAAACAAACGACATGAGATTTCCAACAGTTACGAAATCATGTAATATCACTCACCACATGATAAGAGATACACCGAAGATGAACCTTATGCTTCATTACTAAAGGGTGCGACTGTTAATCATTAATATTATTACTATGATTATAAAACGAACGACAAAAGGGTGGTGGGGCCATTGATCTTGTTTCGTTATTCTTCATGCCGGCGATTTCGTGAAGAGGTGGAGGAAGAGAGAGAGAGAGGAAAAAAACCAACACAACATTTTCCGCGAGTTTAAAAAAAAGCGACAAAAAGTTGGGAAAAAGTCGACAAGCGATAGAGGCAAGGTTTCTTTTTTTTCTCCTTTGATAATATCCAAATGTTTTTAAATTGAACAAAAATCCACAAAAAGGGAAGGTAGACGGCTAATGTTAACAAGCCCTTGTTTTAATTAACGCGAGTTAATGAGATAATTAGCACAGCATTTTTTCCTTCGATTTTTAACGTGAAATTAAAAGGTAAAAGCCAGGGGGGAATCACGGGTCTGATATGGCTATAAGAATCAAACAGGGCCCAAAAATACGACCAAAAAAAATAAGTATGGATAAGATGTCTGAATATTTCAGTTGTTTGTTTCTTCTTCTTTTTAAATCTAAACGAACTACACGGATACAGAGAGAGAGAGAAAGAGAGAATTACATGGAATGTGGTTAATATAGAAATTCTCTTTATAACTTTTCGGTGATACGCATTCCTTTAACTATCGCCGGGATAGATCGAACTATCGACCAATAGGAGCAAACTTTGACGCTGATTTGGGATGTAATTGCTTCAAGTTTTATTTGACAACTTTAACTTCTACTTTTGACTCAACTTTGCTGTTTTTGCAATTCTGAAGTTGATATGACGTCACAGTCGTGTCACTTACGCCGTTTGAGCGCAATCACGTGACTGTGACGTCATCATTCTTGTTCTTCAAAGTGACTTGATCCGATTGGCTCTTGCTAGGAAAGTCATGTGACTGTGACGTCATCGACAGCTGACCAAAAATCCGATTGGTTCTTGCTGTGTTCAGGGAAAGTCACGTGATTATGACGTACCTATTTCTCAAATGTTACGTAACACTCCTTTTCATTGGCTGTTGGTGCGTTCTAGAAAGTCACGTGATTGAGACGTCATCGACACGGTTGTTGTTCGGAACCAGACCTTATCCAGTTGGTTCTTGCTGTGTCCCAGTCAAGCCACGTGACTATGACGTCACCGACAGTTTTTGGATTTGACACATGATTGCTTAATGGCTGTGCTTAATCTCAAGTCACGTGACTGTGACGTCATCGATTACTGTAGTAAAATCACGTGACCGGTACGTCATCAAAAGCTTTTCACCTCACTGTTATGTCAAGGGTTCCATTCCAGCAATGTCACGTGACTGACGTCATCGGTATTCAAACGTTGGAGATTGATATCTGATTGGTCGTCCCTGTTTATTCTAGCAAAAAATCACGTGACCATGACGTCATTAAAAGCTGTTCATCTCACCGTCATGTCATGGGATCAATTCTAACAATGTCACGTGACTATGACTTGATCGATACTCAAGATAAGCTTGGTATCCGATTGGTTCTCGCTGTTATCGTAGCAAAATCACGTGGCGGTGACGTCATCGAGATCTAAAAACCGAGCAATGTCACGTGACTATGACGTCATGTCATCTTTTTCTATCCTAAGTAACGCAACAAAATATCCCAAACCAGCGTCTCTGTTTCCCCATAGGATCCCAGCATCTTTTCCCATAAGTGTCCTTGTTATTTCAAAAATCATCCGAAATTACAACTGATTTCAAAAGATAGAAAGAGAGAAAAATAAATAAATAAAAAAAGACAGGATAAGTCTCGTTATACCAATAAGCCATTGTGCCAAATTATAAAAAAAAACCAAATTTTTGAAATCAGATATAAGAGTAGAGAGGAAAGTGTGCTACCCTCTGTTCAGTGTTACTCTCTTGTTATTTTTAATTGTAATTAAAATTAAAAAAAAATAAAAGTTAGACGTGGAACCTTAAACGAGTAATTTGTTCTTTTACGTTTTATCTATCTCATGTATGAAATAGGGAAACAAATAATAATCGAATCAGTTTTTTTTGTGTTTGATGGGGGGGACCTTTTAGATGGTCAAGGTCGAGTTGTCCCACTCAAGGTCGTGCGACTTTCCACAGGGTCCGGTATCGTCGTCATCGTCATCGTCGGCCTCCTCGTCGCTGGAATCGTTGCCCTGGCTGATGTCGTCCGAATCCGAGTCGTCCGCCGACATTGCGCCTCTGGTCATGGTGGCCTTCTCCAGGCTGTCGATGGTCTGCTGAGAGAATTGCACAAATTAATTTAACATAATCATTGATTCCAGCTGAAATCATTCAGTATTCCCAAGTGCAAAAACCAGCAGTTCAACCAGTTCAGAAACTGCTGAAACTGCTGATATTCGCCCAAATCCAGACGGTAAGTAGTAGGTCGTTCAGCAGGTCCTCGACCCCGGCTATTTTCTGCATTGGGTTATAACTATGATTTCGAATAGATAATGAAGCTTCATGGGATTTCCTATCAAATTCCATTCGAGTTCCACTGCCAGTTGAAATTCCAACGATTCCAAAAGCCATTCAAAGTTCCAGTTTGCTTCCCTACTGTTCCATTATGCTCCACTGTACTTGACCATGTTCCACAAGGTTCCACAATGCTCCACAGGACAATTAGAAACGACTTTTTTTAATTATAAGAGGGACCATTGAGTGTTCCACTATGTTCCACGAGGTTGGAACAGCCATTACAAGTTCCAGTTTACTTCCCTAATGTTCCATTATGCTCCACCATGTTCCACAGGACAATTAGAAACGTCTTTTTTAATATAAGAGGGACCATTGAGTGTTCCACTATGTTCCACGAGGTTGGAACAGCCATTAAAAGTTCCAGTTTACTTTCCTAATGTTCCATTATGCTCCACTAAACGAAGCCAAGTTCCACAAGGTTCCACCAGGACCTTGCATCTCTAGTTCAATCTGTCAGAGAGACTACCAACTATTCCACGAAGTTCCAAAACGTTCCACTAACCTTCACCACCTGACCCAATACTGACACAATTCCACAAAGTTCCACAGAACAATTGGAATTTCCAAAAAAATCGATCAGATAATTTGGCTACTAAATGTTCCACTAGCTCCACAGAGCGCACTATGGAACAAAGTGCACCGTGGAATTTGTCGACGAACTGACCTCCATGGGGTTAACGGTGATGGTGAGAGCCGAATCGTCCCAGGCCATTTCGGTATCGGCGGCAGTTTCCTCGGCCTGAGTTTGGCGGCGGGCTGCACGGACCCGCACCACGCCCAGCGTAATCATGGCTATCAGGAAACCGGCGCACACTACAACTATCGTCGTTACAGTGTGGCCTGTAATATAAAAATGGAAACTTCAATTTTTTAAAAATACATTAAATTACAAAAGTTACGAAAATTAAAGTAATACAGTAAAAAAAATTTAAAAAAGAACATTCCAAATAACAGGTTTAAAATGTCGAATAACTGGAAGAATGTAAATAACCACGTATTACAAGTACTGAATATAGGTGGACGACATAGCTGGAATACTAATGCCGCTAATCCTTTATTTTAGTAATTATCGAGAGGTACTTTGTATAATGTCCACGAAAATGATTATAACGTAAATTAGTAACGTTATTAATTAATATAAATTAACCTTGAGCTTATTCGTCCCCGTATTGTTTTCATGTAAAAATTAATTAGTACCACTAATCTAATTCACAAATTACTGAGTGAATATCAGTAAAGCGACGATATAATTGAAAATGATTGAAAATATTTAATTAACATCTCTACTGATCGACAATTAGTATCGATACTTTAATTGCGTTTTCTACTTTATATTTATTATAAAACTTGATTAATCATGATATTAGGTAAATAACAGATAATTAATGAATTTTGTAAATTAGGTTAAACTAAATCGAACTGGAAGTGGTGTTTACTAGATCCTGTAGATAGGGTAGCGGCGATTTTGCCGGGCATGCCCATTCCAGCTCCCATGTACACGTCCGGGATGA
>JAIQCU010000813.1:0-34106 GCA_022114935.1 Leptestheria dahalacensis
ATCACGGCAGTCAAGTGGCAAAGATATCGAAACTGCCCCGTGGTTAACACCATGAGAACAAGAGAGTTTAATGACACTTATGACGACATTACTACACACTTGACACATCAAGGTGAAAGCAAGATTTACAGGCCAGGCTAGACATTGCCTTGCCCTATACCTGGTACACCTTGCTGAGTGGGCTTTTCTTGCCGGTGACACTGGAAAGTCGATAGCCGTATTCGTGTGGACTAGTTTTATCTCTCGCGGGATATGGTTTAATCCAATGCAGGTCTCTCCATCGTATTTTGTGTTTTGTCATTACAAGTTTACACAATATTATCTGACGACAGTTACAGAACTTCTCCGATATAGTATCGATGTTTATTCAAATACAGGCGCTTTTCAGGGCCAATAGAAACCCACATCTAGTTAAAACACAAACAAGAAAACGGTGGCACATAGTAAGATATTGCTGGTATGGCAAATAATAAAGAGAGGCAACTGCTTATGGCCGAAGTAAGTTCGTGTTGTTTAGACCCTAGCTCCGATCGTGGTTTAGAGTGACCAGATGGGAACTACCACGTGTCAGCACGGTTCAGATACAAGTACTGTCAAGCGTAGAATTGAATCTTGGGACACTTTAGACACGTGTAGCCATCTGAGTAGGCTTGGGTAGCTCTACTGGTTACAGTTCCTTGTGGGAAAGGGAACATGCATGCGTGATTTTAATTCACGTACAGTCCAAGTCAATAGAGGGTTGTTGCTGAGGAAAAGTTGATCGCTTATGGCACCCAAGTTTTCAAAAATACACGGCCCGAATAAATACCGAGTGTTGAACTGGTAGTGCTTATGTACTAGTAAAGTTTCATTTAAATCAGGTAGTAAACTTTTGCCCAAATAAAGTTCTGAAGTTAAAAAGATCCATAATTTGCACCATTTCGAACCTTTCTTATTGCTTTGGACTGTACCTTATTGCCAACTGTTCGACCGGAAGCTTGGTTACGCCCTTGTAACACATCTTGAACCAAGAGCTGGCCATTGGGTAAGAGAGTCCAAGTTGATTCAAGATGTAGTCTTGACGCGCAAATCACACACAAAGTCGGGATTTCTGAGAGGCCCAGCCCTTGAGCCCTAACTCATGTGTACGTGTACTCATGAGTTAGGGCTCACGTGTACGTGTTTTACTGAATGCAGTTTCTTTATAACAAACCTGTGAATCTCTTTTATTGGGCGTTTAAGATCGTAGTGGTCATTCTCATCTCCTACAATAATTGGGCATCAGAGTGTCATTTTTGTAGCTAGAGTTTGACGATCTTTGGATCCTGATAATTCCAATGTACCCTACGTTCGGTCACCTAGTTTGAAAGATGGTAACTAATCTTGCTGGACTCTGCGCAGGAAAAGATAATATTATCTAATTAATATAAATTAAATTAGATATAATATAAGATAAATTATATAAATATATCCTGTCCTGCGCAGAGTCCAGCAAGTAAGATCGTCGATTTGTTTCTCGGTTAAAAGTTGTTAAAGCAGGGTATTTCGGTTCAGTTTTGTTGCGGGCGGTTGTTATAAGCAACTGTCTGTCTATACTGGTGGTATTGGGTATTGGGATGTTTTTAGACTTTGCCATCTAGTAGACATATGGCCATCTAGTTGAAGTTTAAAGCAAATATATGGGTGGTCAGACAGGGAATGTCAGGTACCTCCATCACAGGCAGTGACCCGCGTTGCCACAAAGTGTCACGTCCACAAAGGATGTGTGATCTGGTGTAAAAAACAGGTCATCTTTGGGTTGATTCAACAAGTTGAGATGTACATCTAGTATCATATGTTCTAATTCTTTACCTTTAGAGTCTAAATACAAACTATTCCAGAGGGGATTGTGAGCATTAGAATCTAAGCATATGACACTATTACTATTACAGAGATATATGCCTTTATTAAGAACTGGGGCTAAGACTTCACATAAAGATGAAAGTGTGGGGCAGCAGTATGTAGAAAAAAAACTTCAAAGGTTTTCCTTTCGTTAAAAGCTCTATGCCAATTAGCGTGTTTTTGGATATATTGGTTAATTCGAAGTAAATAAGGTCGAAGTCTTATCGGCACGAGCTGTTGGTCGAGTCAAGTTGGCGGTTGCGTGTTTTTTTTGTTGCTTTTTTAAATTATTATTTTGGCATTCATCAGTCACTTGGCAAATAAAGGTTAGGGAATTACAGTCTCAAGGGAGATGTGGTGTGGCAAGTCCAAGTCAGTTACCCTGAATCGTTTTCTTTCGTTTCGGGAAGGTTTTCGCATAAGTCAGATTTTTTTTTCAAACAAAAGGTTAAGAGTTTCAGGGTGAATATATGGAGGAGGACGACCCCCCTTCCGGGGCGCCTCCACCAGGAGGGTCGGGCGCAAGGCCAAAGGTTCGGCAATGTAGGGGATGCTCTAGTAATTTTCACCCAGTAGTACCAAACAACCAGTATTGCCCTAATTGTACCACAAGAACACCACAGACAGGTACTCATAAAAGACAAAGAGAAGATCCCGCATCCCCCATGTCAGAATCTGATTGGGAAAATATATACACTCTGGGTAGGGACGAACTAATTGGGAAGCTAAAAGCTATGACAACCCTTGAGGACGAACTTCGTCTGAAATCAACAGGCTCCACGAAAAATTATTGACCTCGACACAGCCAACCTGAACCTACAGTTTGAATTAGATGAGGAACACAACAAAGCTCAGACACCAGAGCTAGGTCATGTGACATATGCAATGGCTGTAAATCCAGGACGGACAACTCAAACACAACCTCGTAAACAGTCAAACAACGTCATCATTGCACATCTCATGCAAATCGGCAGGAAACTCAAAAATAGACACCACAAAGTTAGACGAGTTACTAAAAAGCTCCACCGACGGTCTCGTTGCTCAACTGGCAAGACAAGTTCAAAAGAAAATGGTAATCACCTTTTGACAACGACAACGAAAGGAAAAAGGCAATGGAAATTCTGACCAAAGATAACGACAGCAAAGCTATGTTTGAAACAGTAGATATTCCCAAACAACTTTATCCCGTTGTCGTTAAATGGGTAGACACCACTGACCTAAACAAGTTGAAAACTGAAACTGGAGTTTCGAAACCCAGCAACAAGAGGCGCAATTCACTCCATCTTCAAAATTTTCCAAAAGCAAGGATCTGAAACAGGACACTTTAAACTAAGCCTGACCTCACGACAAATAAAGATGACTTGTTAGCAAAACAGCGTGTCTGTTTATTTGGACAAACGTCATACAGAGTGGTCGAGATCGACGCTAACAGAGAGGTGCGAAGATGCTTCAGATGTCAGAAGTTTGGCCATACCTCAAAAGTCTGTAGGGCCCCCAGCCCAATATGCGGCAAACGATACACGAGACTGCAACCAGACTGAAAAAGATTTTAATGCGCCAATTGCGTTAAACATACAGAACAAAAACATGAAGCAGGAGACCCTCAGCGCTGTCTAGAGCAAAAGAAAGCCGTTAAAAGGTACCTGGATAACGTTAACTCCTGAAGTAGTGTTGCCCCAAGCAACATGCATAATGTATATGTATATGTGTATATATATATATATATATATATATATATATATATATAAGCTTCAAGGTTACCAACCAGGCAAACAAAGCTGAATATAGATTCACTCTACAGAACCGATGCAACCTACGTGCGGTTACCTAGTTTGAAAGGTGGTAAAGAGCATCACCACAAGTGCCCTTCGTTCCAGAACACGCCCGCATAGAACAGATCAACTTGTCAAAAGATCCAAGTGGTGGACAATTACCCTATGTGCAACCGTACTAAATTGCGTAAAACATACAAGGAGAAGCTTAGACAACCAACACAGCAAAATATTCAGACTTATCAACGCGCTAAAGCGGAATATCAAAAAGAAATGCGGGCAAGCCGCGCAAAGTCTTGGAAAGACTTCTGCTCAACTAAACTAAATGCCGATGTTTATAAGGAATTAAAGAAAGTGGTGAACGTCCCATATAATAGCCCCATTCCTAAAAGGCTTGAAGTCAATAATATTTTAATTACCGAAAATAAAGAAATCCTTCAACAGCTAGCAAAGGCTTTTTTCCCAGAATGCGAACCCTCTGACGGCAATCACGCTTTAACAGAGGCGAGAGCATTAGAAATAGTTAACATTCCTCTGTCAACCAACGACATACCTCCGATAACAGCAGACGAACTGGATGATGCACTAGCTGGTATACAAAATAAAAATTCTGCGGGACCCGATGGCTTGACACTAGTCGTTTTAAAGTTATCCTACCCAATACTTAAAACCCATCTTCTAAGACTTTTTAACGCATGCCTTCAACAAGCATTCTTGCCGACTAGTTGGAAAACAGCTAGAGTAAAAATCTTACCAAAGCCAAACAAAGAATCTTACAAGTCCGCAAACAGCTACAGACCAATTTGTATCATTAACACATTAGCAAAGTTATTTGAAAAAGTAATCCACTCTCGCCTCATTTGGGGGGCCACTAGTAACAATTGGCTATCGGAAAAGCAATATGGCTTCCTTGAAGGCAGATCTACAAAAACTGCTTCACATACCTTAGTTGCCTTTATTAAAGAGGGTTTTCAACAAAATGAATATACAGCATGTGTATTATTAGATATTAAAGCTGCCTTTGACAGCGTATGACAACCAGAAATCATTACTTCACTAAAAGACAAACAGTGCCCTTTATATCTTATCAAAATCATATCAAGTTTTTTAAATAACAGAAAAAAAGGTTACTATGACTCTACAAGACGACAAGTTGAAGGTAAAACCCGAAGTTGGATGTCCACAGGGAAGCAATTTATCACCTTTTTTATGGAACATTCAAGCAGACAACATCTTGCGACTTGACATAGATCGAAGGTAGTGCAGTAATGTTAGCTTTTGCTGATGATTTTTTTAATAGGGAAAAAACAAACCAGTGCAACAAAAGCAACCCAAACCCTGGCCTCAAACTGTCATCTTATCGTAGAAGCATGGAGAAAGAAAAAATTGGAAGTATACGCGATCAAGTCCGCTTTTATAATATTATATTATTGCTATTTAGCAAACGAAAACTAGTACAAAAACTCCCGAGTCTCAACCTGAATGGTGTTTTAGTTCCTCCATCTCCAGATGTAAAATATCCATCATACTGTATCATTGTAGCTTAACCAAAGATGTGTTGTTTTCTACAATTGTGCGAATTCTTTTTTCGATGATACTTTCGAACGGTGGCTAGCACCGATTATAGTGATGTAGGCCTAAATGCTTTATGTTATTAAAATTTGATGTGTTCAGTTTGGGAATTAAAATTACCCTGGCCATTTTCCATCTGTCCGGTCAATAACTCAGCTTTAGCATGGCACTGTATAAAAAGGTTAGGATCTTTCTTGTTGTTCTGCCCAGTTTGTAGCACTATTAGCTGTATTCCATCTGGGCCTGGAGCTTCCATGCCTAATTCCTTTTCCTTCTCGAACACAATCTAAGATTTCTTCTGCGGCGATGTCTTCTCCTTCAGTTCTCTTCAGTATACATTTTACCGGACCATCCTTTGACTGTGTTCCAGGGTTCTTTTTAGCCTGGAGTAAGTTTTCTGCAAAGTGGTTCAGTTTGTCTTTCGTGGAGTGAAGGGGCTGGGATGCATCACCTTTAAAAAGTAGCAGTTTGTCTCTGTCGTCCCCTTTCCTTATACCGGCGCTCAGCTTCCACATTTCTTCGATAGACACTGAATCTAGCTTCTTCTCCCAGAAAACTGCTTTAGACTTCGAAATTAATTTCTTAAATTCATCTCGCTTTCGTCTTCATTCCATGGAGGCTTCCTTTGATTTGATTTTGGAGGCAATTTTCCTTAGAGATTTTAACTCTTCTCTTGCAGCTGTTAGTTCCTGATTCCACCACGGTTTAGAAAATTCACATGTGGTTTTCTTGGGGATGTGCACCTCCATCTCGCTTAGCAGTTTGTTTTGGACTAGGGCAACGAGTTCTTCCACGTTGGATTTGTGTTCAAAATGTACAAAACTATCTGTGTTGTCGTAAAACCAAAGTTCCATTGCTGCCTTCATTGCGTCCCAGTTTTCTCATAGTCCCATTTGTTTGTCCTTTTGATCACTTGCCTTTCCAAGTTAAATGTGACCTTTAGTGCATTGATCGGAGTGCCATTCGTGCGAGTGTGGTAAAATTTCAAACGAGTGAACCAAACGTAGGGAATGGGCAGTTATGAAAGCTAAATCTGTCCTGGACTTTTGCCCCCTAGTGTTGTGGAAAGTTGGGACTCCGGCGTTCAACAGCGTAGAATTGTTTTTCAACATCAGGTTATTTAAAAACTCCCCTTCTTTATTGACCCTTGAATCAAATCCTGCTCCCATTGCCAGTGGTGAGCATTGAAATTCCCCATCCAACAGAAATGGTTACCTAGGTTTTTAAACCTCTTCCAAAGACTTTCCATCAAATCTGCGTAGGCTACATTTCCTGATCTATGCAGGTTAAAAAGAATCAATTTGTCGTTGTTGTTTTTTAATTTGATCAAACAAACAGTTGCGCCTCTTGTCACTTCAATTAGTTGAATATCTATGGCGCTAGGTGAACGAGCAACTGCTCCCCCTCTGTACGCTTCTGTAGGATAAAATTGGTCGAATGACAGCATTTGGTTGCATGTGTTGGTTTGATGTGGTTCTTGCAATAGTAAAATGTCGGCATCGTGGTCTAAACCCATTTCCGCTAGGTTGTCCATGAAAAATTCGCTTTTCCTTACATTTTAAAACGGACGTACACTTCATTTGTTACTTCTACCTTTCTGGATTTTGTCTGTTCTATTTATCGTTTTCGCTTTCTCTTCTTGAATTTTAGGGCAGGATTTGTCATAGGCTGGGTGCTCCCCCCCCCCACAATTGAGGCAGCATGGTATGCCTGTTCTAGTACAAGTTTGCGTCTCATGGTGTCGTCTGCAGATTGCACATCGAGGAGAAGTGGCTCCACATTTAGAGGCCAAATTTCCAATAGCTTGACAACGGAAGCATCTCGTGATATTCAGTGGCGACAAGTCAGCAACATTGACTCGTGACCCAAACGCATAAAGGAAGCCTTGGTTTAGTGCTTTGTTCTTTTCTTCTACGTTCTTTGTGTAAGCTATGAGGGATCCGTGTTCCTTCTTTTGACTTGGGTATGGCCACCTGCTACTTTCGTGTGAAAATTTTACGCTTAAGTTTCTGTTTTAATCTTGCAGCTGGCTGATAATGTCCTCGATTGTCTCGTCTCTTGGAAGCGAATGAACTACTATGGCTGTCGCTTCTTTATGAACCATTAGTTTAATCCGGTAGGGACGACGACTTCAGCTTTTCTGTAGCTTCATGTTTGTCTTGTTCAAAAGTAAATACTAGGACCAAATTACCAGCTTGAGTCTTGCGAACAAGTGAGGGTTTAGGGAGCTGGAGCTGTTCTAGGCCCTCATCCATGGTCTTGGAAAGATGTCTTGTGGTGACTGCTTCCTTCCTCTTAGTTTCGTCGGTTTGTTGGAGGATAATAGCACAATTGGAGTCTTTGACGTTGGGAAGTGGGATCAGATTGTTTTTGTACTTTCGGACCAGCCCATGTCGCGTTTTCCAGGATGTCATCGGTGTTCTTTTCACTTATGTTTATACGAATTGGCGGTGTGCTGCTGCTTCTAGGAAACTCAGAACTGACTGCTCAGTTGAGTTGGTCCACCAGTTGTATTTCGGTCGACAACTGTAATGGAGCAATCTTAATAAGATATTCACCTGGTACGATAATTGTTGACTGGCGCTATAGGCACCTCGAGAACTAGGATCGAACCACAAAACACGAATTGTCTTTTTTTGTTCTGCACTGTCGTCGTCGTCGTCGTTCATATTATTATTATTATAGAAGATAACATCAGGTGTAAAAGTAAATTCTAGAAAGGCAACCACTCAGGAACGATTCTTCTTTTCGGTCTTTTTCTATTGGTCGAAGCCCGTTGTTCCCGCTTTAACAATCAGTTCGTAATACGATGAAGACTTTTGGGAGAAACAAACAGTTCTCGCCTTGGACTCAAATCTTTATCTTTTTCTTCTTTGGCTCCTAACGCCGATGCCGACGACAACGACGAAGCTTCCGAGGGCGCAGTGACAGGTAAGCTTCTCAGCTGCATCTGCTGGATGCAGTTCCGAGTACCAGGATTAAATAAGCTTGTGCCACATTTAAACGAGACAGCATAGAAACAAACTCTTCTTGACCGGGGTACGAATGCGTAACAATTCAAGAGCATGACTACTAGCAATGCTCTGACCTGTTGTCGTATAGGTGACCTAATAGTTATCATCAATAACGACACCTTACCCTCTAATTTATCAACTGTTTAACTTTAGCCTGAGCATTTTTGGGAAACACAGACAAGTCGACTTGCTTATTGACGGTTTTCGATCCACTGTCACCTGCTGGACTATACTGAGATATAGTAGTCACTTGGAGGGGTCTCTCCATTTTTTCTTTTACGCACCAATTTGTCAAGTTAAAACTGTTAATGCTGATAATTGATTCCTTCGGGTAGTGAAGGATTGTGCAGCATCTGGTACTGTTTTTCTCTTACGTTTTCTATATTCTCCATGTTCAAATTGAGATTGAGGGGAGGCGGCTTACCGTCACCAATGAGGCTAGATAAACGAACAAGTCTCGCCATAATCACGGATCAACAGCCACTGTGATCCAACTGAATTAAACCTATTGATTTTCAAGCATCGAACACGCATAGCGAAGTGTCGGCTGCAAAATTAACGGTAAAAGTAACCACGAGTATCGAGCAATAATTTACGATGACGCGATTTATTTATTTTTTCTAAAATCTTACGCAAACGATTCTTTTATTTCGCTAGTCTCTGCTTTTCTTGGCGAGTCGGCTTGACAACACCTTGAAGTATGTTGTGTACCATTTCACATCGCAAATGTAATTGATCAGACACTTGCTTTACCCATGCTAAACGCTGCTCGAGACCGGCGTGACAGAGACGTTCCAACTGTTTGCGCCAACGGAGAAGTTGCTTCAGGGTCATTCGGGTAGATAAATCAGAGGACCCTCTGGGTGAAGAACGTCACCCTGCAAACGGTAATGATTGTGTGTTTGACCCACGGAAAGGTCAATCAACAAATGTCCCCGGTCTTGTTGTTCAACTGCCTTTCTATAGGCATCAGTAAAATAACGCATCTGATGTCCGAAAATCTGTCTTGCCAGCAGTTGAACCTGATACTTGTCGCGGAAATTTTGAAGCAATATAATGTAATTCGTGTTTAGAGATGTGGTGCGTAACTTGGTCGAATAGAACAAGTTTTGCAGCAGTACAATCCGAGATACGTTGTAATGATGACAATGCTTGACGAAAAAAATTTCGAACTTTTGATAATTGCCATCTTGCAAGAGCTCCGTCAGCAAGTCGTCTGCGACAACTAGCGTGCCAGAACTAGACTTTCATGACTTAAATCCAATCCTTCAATAAAAGTCGCCGGCACTGAACAGCAACTCTGAATCTCGTTAAAACTCGCATGACGAACACCGTACATGTAAACAATTTGACCAGGGGCAGGCTCAATCAGTTTCCTACTGTGCTCAAGAATCTTGTTTATTAAATAAGTCTTGCTACTTTGAGATGGCCCACTCACCAACACTGTAAAAGGACCATAAAACATCGGGTACTTGTAATCCATAACGTCAACCAATAACAACTAACACGTCAGCCACCAAGACCATCTTGTGTATTTAAGCATAAAAACCAAACAAGCGTTCAGCCCAAAGCAAAGTACTTTCCAATTTTCCAGTATCCGTTTCTAAATTGCGCTTCGTTGACACACAACATTCACACATTTCAAATCAAAATGACGCAACACCTTACCAAGGATTCAGCTTAATGAATCCATCGAAAGGATAAACCCATTATGCTCCTAGGTAACAAGCATAGCAACAACATCTGGTACGGTTCTTATTCGAAAATGAAAGTTAATTTCGTGACTGATTGTAAATGCCTATTGCTGATATAATATGATCGCGGGTCACTCACTGCCAACGGGAGTGCTGACAGCACGTTACTAAGCATGAGTGAGTTTATACTTGCTGCCTTAGCAGTGCTGATGACTCAACAAAGGACTCCAGTTATGAGTAAGAACCTTATGTTCTTTTATACGCATTCGAGCTTTTCTGAAATCAGGCTGACTTGGAGACGGTTTCATTGATCACAGCAGACACCAAAGTGCACCAGGGGAACGCTACCCGTCCTCTTTCGTAATGTTGTACAGGTCCGCGTTGGTTCAATCAGGAATTAACTGTTTATCCAACTCAATTGAAAACCACGAGATACTAGTTTCAATGCTTTTAGGATTTGAACTGCTATTAAAGGGATGAGAATGTGACGTTCGTTCAAGGGGTTAACTGCATAAAACACTTTTACTTGCATGGCCGAATCGCAAAATTTGTAAAATTTTATTAGTTTATCTCAAGATTCCAGATATTTCATTAATCAGTAACTATCGTATCATTCTTCTGAAAAGTATGTGAATCGATAAAGGGTTTTGATTTTCTGGGTATACGTAAAGATGTGAACGACATTATAACAGAACATAAACGATTATGTGGATTAACGAAGCACCAGCTTATGAAACGTATCCTGCACTAACTTGTCTATATCACTTGAATTTATTTCCACTTATAGATATTACCAGGTGATGAGAGTGTGACCGACTAACCAACTTGGTACGAAGACTCTAAACTATAACGCTTTGCTGGATCTAGGGGTTGGTTATTTCTTAAGATTGTTGCTAGCTTAGATAATTCTTAGCCATTATTATGGTACCTGAATTAGCAACTCAGTTCTCTATAACTGAAGTTCCACTTATATGCTAATAACGTAACCGCTGGAATTTTATTATGGCCGGACTCTTAATATATTTCAGTTCTACTGTTTCAGTTTATTGACTCCATTGCATACCAGCATGGAGACCTAGTGTTCACTTTTTTCCACTCCACGTTTTTTTTCTTTTTTCCCCCGTTTTTCTTCCCACCTTCCAAAATTCCCTATCGGTTTCTATGTTAAATCGTTTCCTATCTCTTTACATGGGAGCCAAACAAGTCCGGGCATGCTTCGCCCTCTTTTCCACTGCATACGAGTCAACCCGCCAACTCGCCCCGGCATCTCGCCCCACTATCTCGTCCCGGAATCTCGTCCCGGCATCTCGCCCCACCATCTCGCCCCACCAACTCGCCCCACCATCTCGCCCCGCCAACTCGCCCCGCAATCTCGCCCCGCCAACTCGCCCCACCATCTCGCCCCGCCATGTGTCGTACATGAGTCGATTCGACTTTTAGCGCTCTTTTCAACTGCGGTCGACTCAACTGCGTACCCACGTGTCGTATACGAGTCGACTCAACTTTTGGCGCTCTTTTCAACTGCGGTCGACTCAACTACGTACCCACGTTCGTACATTGAGTCGTCCCAACTTTTGACGCTCTTTTCAACTGCAGTCGACTCAACTGCGTACTCACGTATCGTATATGAGTCGACTCAACTTTTGACGCTCTTATTAACTGCGTACCCACGTGTCGTATATATATAAGTCGACTAAACTTTGTACGATCTTTTCAATGGCGCTCGACTCAATTGCGTACCCATGTGTCGTATATGACTAGACTCGACTTTGTTTCTAATTGCCAAAAATGAAAACCGGTAGTTTATTGTAAAAATTGTTTTCAAATTGTGAACACAAACGCTTTTCCCTATTCATTACAAAAACAGGTAGGCTTTACTATATATCAAAAAATAATTCAGTCAACAATCTTTTATAACTGAAATAATATTACCCCCGGGAAAACGATATTGGTGATTATTAACTATTCTGCAAAAGCTTTGAAGGACGCGAACACAACAACTGAACTGAATGACGAATACTTGAGTACCATGTTGTATAAAACACAAAGCAATGAATATAAACTATTCTTCGGCGAGGGTAGTACCATGTTTACTAATATTGCTCGCCTTACATTGTAAATTAGGTTTTGTTATAAGAAATTCTTGGAATAAAATTAATGTATCGGATTAACTTGTTTTTTAATTTCTTCTTGTTATAGATCGTAGACGGTATTCTTTATCATAAAGCAAGATTAGTGATTTAAAAGCCTTGAATAGTTCATGTTGGGATCAGTCTAGTTTGCTATTTTGCCGCCAGATGACGTATCGCAAAGTACTCCCTGGCGCTTGGCGGGTTTGATTTGCGAGGGAAAACGCCGAAACTAGTCAGGAGCACATTTGCACGATGCATTTTGGGTTAAATCAGTTCGTCGTTGCGGAAAGGCTTTCCACTGTCGATAAAGTAACACTGAATACTTGAAAATTAGCAAATTTCAGTTGCTTCATCCCACATCGGCTTATAAAGTTAATTATCAACGTTGATTATTATGATAAATTAAATTCTAATTCGAGATTAATGATGTTTTTGTAATTGTTTGTTTGATGAAGAGGGGCATTGTTGTCCTCTGAATGTGTCCCAACATGTCGGTCGTCAAATTCACCACCGTGAGGAAGATTCTGCGTCCTCGACTCGAACATGGCGATAACACCAGACGATAATGATCAAGGATGTGTTTGATCTACTCTAAATGAATTTAATCCTATTGCTTTATTAATTTACACGGCATAGTTCATTTTAGCCATAGAGTTAGCTACTAATACACTGAAGCTTTAATATCGTCAGAAACATATATATTTACGTTTTTTATTACGTACTGTATGAAGCTAATTTAGTTGAAAACTTTTCTATAAGCGCATGGAATTAAGTGACTACGGGAAATGTACATTAGAAAGAGTGAGCTATTTATTTTCGGCAATGTTCAATTCTCATTTCGACAGTTCCAAGAAAATCTTATATGTAAATAATAAACTAATTTAGATAATACATTAATGGCAAACAAAACATAACTAAAAACCGTAAAAATCCTTCCAGAAAGGCATCCTTTGAGCAAAGGGATATGTTGAATTGACAAAATAGGAATTCTTTCGCAAGTTCATATGTCCTTCAGAGTTGTCGTTAACAGGAAGCCATTCTGTGGGGATCCTAGGACTTGATGGATAGCTATAAAATAAATAACTAAAGGTAAAGAAATAATCGCATCAGTATCGACGGAAGGAAAGGTCACCCTTACCCGTTTCTAGCGAAGCTAGTCCACAAATCCAGCAAGGTTTCAGTTACTCGAACATCGGCCTTACTTCGCAGCAGTAACCCAAGTACAGGGAAGTTGAATAGAACTAATAAATCGTCGCTGTGACTTACGCCTGAGATTATTGCAGTTAGTAACAAAAACGACAGATCTTGGAGAATAGTATCATACCCAAATCGACAATGGCCCGAGGAACCCCGAAGAGCAACGGGAATGTTATAGTGTTGCGATGAGTGTAGAAATAGGCATACACCCGGTTGTTGTAGTAGGCGTGATACTTGATCGACTCGTCGACGCACACGAAGAATGAGGAATCCGATATCGTCTGTGCATTTTGAAGTGGATAACAATGTGAAGCAAATTGTTATTACCGAGTATCCAGTTTACCCTTTCCAGCGCGTGTAAGTCTTTCGACGGGTACCTAAGGGCACCAAAGTATCGCTCATAAACCCGAATACTTTTCCGTTGTCCTTCAGGCTTCAAGTGCTGACCAAACATCAACGGTATGTTGTTTACAAGGTCCCTTTCAAAGCGTTTCATTCGGCTACCTCCAAGGGACAGGAGTTCTGAGAAATAGTTGTTGAGGTACCAGCAAGTTTAACCGCTTGACATAGACTGGATATTATAGGGTTAAGAGTTGCAGTGTACCCCTTACCTGCTACAAAAGAAGCGCCTTCATTCTGGTTCAGTCCGCTTATAATCGGTACTGCATTGTACTGTCCGCTCTGCAGGATCTCTAAGGGATCGCTTGGAAGGAACGGATTCTGTCGCTCTCTATCTATTCGTGGTCCAAATACCACCGGCCAGATTGAGTTTATCTTTTAAGACATTGTATACCATACTGCACATATTGTTTATGTATGGTAACGTGGTACATACTTGAGTTCTAGCCATGAATGAAACCAGACTACTAGGGTCCCTGTGCCGGAGACAGTCGACGAGTTCATTCGAGGAGCTCCTTGGACAATTTACATAAGACGCAAGCTGCTGCGCGTAGTAGCCGTTGTTGGATGATAGAGCCCAGGAGCACAAAGCAGACCCTGACTGCATAATCGCTCTGTGAAATTGACCTATAGATACCACTATTCAGTAAAAGAGTATGGCTTTTATGATCAATCGAACCCTTTGATCTTGGAGACAGGATCTGATACTCAACACTAGCACTCCCAGCACTGCTTCCCATAAGCGTAATTGAATTGGGATCACCTCCGAAGTACTCAATGTTTCTTTGAACCCAGTCTAGAGCCATGGACTGGTCTAGCAATCCGTAGTTTCCAGGCGCTGCTTCGTCTTCAGTGCTCAAGAAACCTGCAAATATAGTCACACGAGGTGAAACTGCTATATTGCAGCCTATTACAGTATAGAATGTTACCCAGAGCCCCTAATCGGTAATTTATTGTTACAAGTACGATGTCTCGATCCATGAAGTACTTTGGTCCGTAAACGTAGGTTTCTCCGTTACTACTGCCAAAGGCCCAGGCGCCTCCAGGTATCGAGACCATCACTGGACGTTTCGTTAACCGGGGATTCACCTAGGAGGAAGCGTATTAATCGTGATTTAGTATATCATTCCCTTGGCCTCTTAAGTGCTACATATTGCAAGAAAGTAGACTAAGCATCCAAAGGCAATAGTGCCCTGTGTATGTTTCCCTTTGTAAAAAACAACAACAGTTCTTACATATGAAACTTGCAAGTACTTTCCTGGCGATGGATAGAAAATTAGATCAGACTTTAGCTTTACTAGTATTGCTTTCTCTAAAATTATGTAATCATCACATTACGTCATCTAAGGCACTTACACTGTGAGTATACACATTGAGGGCAAGACAGTCCTCGGTGCCTTTGACCTTCGAAAATGCGAGGTCATACTGGAGACATTGTGGACCTTCCCGAGTAGCATCAAAAACACCGTTCCATGGATCAGCCTCCACAGGTTCCTAGCAAATCAAATTTAGGTAGCGAATTAAAATTTGGAAGTTAAACGGGATGTATTCGAGCTGTTTAGTTCTTCATATCGATTTTAAGATGCCCCGAGTATATCCTAGTACCGACCAGTTATAGTTAAATTGTGGTTGACCTAACTAAGCAGCAAGTTCACATATCAAAGCAACTTATAAGCACTTCCTAACGTCTTTGTCTAAATCTATCACCACCTACGGCGCTATCGACTACACATATTTACTGAACCTTTGTAGTAGTTCGTTCTGTGTGATCTTATTATTGGATCGAGTAACGTATGTACGTGATGTAAGGACCTTTACACCACACCCTTAAATGGGCAAATTCTTGATGAAAAAACCCGCACGTCGACTTTACGTTCTTCAGAGGGAGTTTTCACAACACTTTTTCGTACAAGTTGTAGAGCCAGTTGTCCTCTAAGGTTATATAGTCTTGTCTCGTGTCGTTGGTTTTTGTGCGCGTTGTTTATTAGCAATGCGGTGCCAATATGTCCCACCCACCGACAGAGACCCTGTCGTTTGATCGAGGTGTCCCGAGTTCGATTTTTCGTAGAAGTTGGGCAATCGGGGAGTCAACTCGGAAGTAAGAAAAAATAAGCAGCTAAAATACGCAATCAACCATTATTATATTGTTATTATTTTTATTAACATGTTGCTATTTCTATTCACCTATTGGTTGGCGACAAAACTGTTCTGTTGAATGCTGTCCCCTAAATAAGGAGCAACGTGAACCACTCTGTTGTACGGACTAGATTCTAGGCTGATGTGATTACTGCGCTACTAAGGTTCTTCACCAGAAGTTCTCCAAAGTCGTAGAAATTTACTTAGGGAACTTACTCGAAATCTCAAGTCACCGACTGGTGCTTTAGCATAAGGTATTCCACGAAACGCTATAAACGGGCGATGGTTAGCCGATTCCATACGAGAGCCGAGGACTGAGCCGCGAGAAATGCCAACGACTGGGTTTTTCTCATTTATTGACAGGAAACTAGGAATGATCCTAAAAATGGCTAGGAATATCTGCACAGGCCGCAGTATGTTAAGCAACAACATTCCGGCACAGTTGCTAGCGAACCACTTGAGCAAGGAACAGTTTATTAAGAACAAGAACAGACCTGTTCGCTTCTTAAAACTGGAAACTCAGCTTTTTTTGCAGTTTCTGGTTGGTAAATTACATCAAGATTGGACAAAGCGGTAACTGGTAACGGCAAATCCCGTTTCAAGGGTTTCTGTCAGCAATCGAAATGAGCTTCAAACTTACTAATTAAGAAATTTTCCAACCAAATTTTCAGAACAAATCGTAAATAAATCATGTTGGCTGTCATCATCTTAAATTATTATCATCATATTAAAGCAGCAGCATGTATTTCTTATAATTATATAAAGTTGTTCTGCTTTAATATCACTGCCTATTGCCCAGTGCGTTCGTGGTAGAACTTTTCAACTGACATGCTGAAGACACCATGAGAAGAAGAGAGTTTAATGACACTATGACGACATTACTACACACTTGACACATCAAGGTGAAAGCAAGATTTACAGGCCAGGCTAGACATGCCTTGCCCTATACCTTGTACACCTTGCTGAGTGAGCTGTTCTTGCCGGTGACACTGGAAAGCCGATAGCCGTATTCGTGTGGACCAGTTTTTTCTCTCGCGGGATATGGTTTAATCCAATGCAGGTCTCTCCGTCGTATTTTGTGTTTTGTCATTACAAGTTTACACAATATTATCTGACGACAGTTACACAACTTCTCCTATATAGTCTCGATGTGTATTCAAATACAGGCGCTTTTCAAGGCCAATAGAAACCCACATCTAGTTAAAACACAAACAAGATAACGGTGGCACATAGTAAGATATTGCTGGTATGGCAAATAATAAAGAGAGGCAACTGCTTATGGTCGAAGTAAGTTCGTGTTGTTTAGACCCTAGCTCCGATCGTGGTTTAGAGTGACCAGATAGGAACTACCACGTGTCAGCACGGTTCAGATACAAGTACTGTCAAGCGTAGAATTGAATCTTGGGACACTTTAGACACGTGTAGCCATCTGAGTAGGCTTGGGTAGCTCTACTGGTTACAGTTCCTTGTGGGAAAGGGAGCATGCATGCGTGGATTTTAATTCACGTACAGTCCAAGTCAATAGAGGGTTGTTGCTGAGGAAAAGTTGATCGCTTATGGCACCTAAGTTTTCACAAATACACCAGCCGAATAAATACCGAGTGTTGAACTGGTAGTGCTTATGTACTAGTAAAGTTTCATTTAAATCAGGTAGTTAACTTTTGGCAAAATAAAGTTCTGAAGTTAAAAAGATCCATAATTTTCACCATGTAGAACCTTTCTTATTGCTTTGGACTGTACCTTATTGCCAACTGTTCGACCGGAAGCTTGGTCACGCCCTTGTAACACATCTTGAACCAAGAGCTGGCCACTGGGTAAGAGAGTCCAAGGTGATTCAAGACGTAGTCTTGACTCGCAAATCACACACAGAGGCGGGAAATCTGAGAGGCCCAGTCCTTGAGCCCTAACTCTTGTGTTACCTCACTAACTGTTGGTAACTAACTGTTTTACCGAATACAGTTTCTTTATTTTAAAAAAAACTGTGAATCTTTTATTGGGCGCTAAGATCGTAGTGGTCATTCTCAACCCCTACAAGAATTGGGCATCACATTCTCATTTTTGTAGCTAGAGTTTGACGATCTTTGGATCTTGACTATTCCGATGTAACCTACGTGCGGCCACCTAGTTTGAAAGGTGGTAACAAATCGTGCTGGTCTCTACGCAGGATAAGATAATTACATTTCTCTTGAGTTAATCTATATTCAAGCCATGTTGCCTGGTTGGTTTCCTTGAAGCTACAGGAATCAACCTGCTTCATTACCGTGCCCCTTCGGGAACCCTGCTAAAACTCGAAACTTACGTCCGCGGAGATAATAACCGCAAGTTGCAACTTTGCAAAATTTTGCAAAAAAATCCAGGGAAAAATGAGGTGTTACGCCGAGAAAAACCAGAAATCTTTGGTCCCATCTCTGGCGGTGTCTTACGTGATGTTTTTAATACATGTACAAGATACACGCAAGTGTCAGTTATGTTACCCTTGCGTGGGTAAGGCTTTAAACAGGCACGTACACCATGCCCTTTATGAGTGTTTTACTGCATGTGCATGTTGTGAATGCGCTGTCTGTACCTGCAGCAACTGTGTCGGTCCTAAGGCAACTTGTATACCATATCTTAATCCAAGCCGTGCTTGAGACTTTACTGTTTGTCGCTTAAATAGATACGAAGTAAAACTACAATTTACATCTACAGTCAGTAAGTTTTCTTAAGCATTTCTAAGTTATGAATGTTTCTACAGCTTTCCCCTGAAGCTTTGGGAGGGAGTGGTCATAGTAAACTCGAAATAATATAGATCAGTGAGGAGACCTTTACTCATGGAAAACTTTGCTGCTACTGACAATCTGGTGCACTGTAAGCTGAGGAAAAAACTTACTCGAAGTCTCAAATCACCGAGTGGTGCTTTAGCGTAGGGTATTCCTCGAAATGCCAAAAAGGGACGACTGTTGGCCGACTTCATACGAGAGCCACTAATCCAGCCATGAGACGTGTGAACGAATGGATCGTCCTCATTCAGCAATAAAATTTGCAAAAAATTTGGAATGATCCTGAAAATGGCTAGAACCACTTGTATAGGCCTCAACACGTCAAGCATCAACATCTTCAACTGGGAGGCGCTTGCATCACTTCACCAGACAACGGTTCAGTGAGAACTAAGCTGTCACTTCATGCGAAGAGGAAATTATACCTTTATTTCATGTAGTAGCTGGTATAACAATGCCCTAGTTTCAATGGCATGTTAAAAATTTCACTGACGAATTGTCTTATTTATATAATCCATTATTTACATCATTTCCGTACATAATCCTCAAGAAATGGTCCACTTTCTTGTCGTCATTGTGTCATAACATAAGCAAACCTGTTAATAAAAGCATTCATACTCCAACATATACAACGTTAACGCGAGATTACAACTATAACACTGTTAACATCACTGTAACATTAATATCAATGCTATATGTTGTAAATTTACCAACAAGCATGTCAACAGTGTCATAGTTCTTTTGAATGTATAATTTATAAATGAAATAGTTTATGATTAATTAAGGGATGTGTCGGATGGTCAATGCATATAGTCAGTCACTTGGCCATCTCATTAAGGTGAAAGCAATTACAAAAGTGAATTTATGCGGCACATTTTCTGGTTGTTCCCTTTGTGCCCTTTATATTCATGCTCCCGTGGCAAACACGTCTACCATATAGAAGAAGACGGACTAAAACCACTTGCGTGATAAATCGAATCGCCTGCATGTGTATGTCGGTTAGTTTCTCCCAATATTTCCCATTCGTACTGCTATTGGATGAACTGGAGAAATTCCCTGAGTACCGCTATATGCAAATGGTTTCCTTGTGATCATGTCCTTTATTCTAGTCAGATCCGTACACCGCTTTATTTAGATGGTCAGCACGAAGTCACATGAGTCGGGAAGAGTGACTGAAATTAATTTCTCAGTGCTAGTGGCATTTTTGGATCATCATCTATTCCAGCAAGGGGAAAATTGTGTGGAGAGCGATGCGTGTCCACAAACACAGTTATGATTGACGTAATGTCAAAGTAGCCCTTAAACCTTTCTCTACAGCTCTCTTAAATCCATGTAGTCTGATGCTCAAGCTGCGAAAATTACGACGCTTGAATTATTGCAACTGACTATCATATAGGATCCCAAGTTTCGCAAGTTCTTGACAACCTCGACAAGAAATTCATTTTCCTACAATGTTTTGGGAAACTTTAGGGTTTTGTATAGCAAATAATGATGGTAATGAAACGAATTCCTTGCTTCCTTTCCTGAATTGCTATAAGGGCTGGCAATGGAAAGAGTGACCCAGTTCCCTATAAACCGAAAGTTGATCCACGTGTTTGCACCTTGGTCAAGGAAGGCATGTGACTTTGCAAGAATTCAATCGCTTTTAAGGAATGCGGTAGTGTACGTACGTATTAAACCATCCTACGAATGCCTTTATTGGAGAAATGATAGGGGATGCACAGTAGAGTACGACGTTAATAGAGCTGTTAAAATTACTGTTGCTGGAGAGAAAGTGCAAGTTTATTAAATACAGCTGTCAGCACTAACCTTGCAATGTATAACTCTGCAAACATTTACATCGTTGCCAAGGGCTAACCCGTGTAACCGCAGTAAACAGATACCTTGCCCTGGTTTTGGTACGTACAGTTTCGCATTTTTAAGGTTTCTCAACTACCATGTATCGAAATATAATGATACTTTGGGAGTTCCAGGTTTTCTAGACCCAACTTCTGTTAACTTCACCTGAGTTTCGGACCGCCACGTCCTTGTATTTCGTAACGCATCCAACTTACTTTGGGAAAACAGTTCGAGTACCGGGAGAGAATGTTCCATCTTGAAAAGCCCTATGATAATTGCGAGAGTAAAAGGTATGATATGTGGATGATTTAAATTCGTTAATAATAAGCTTCCATTGGCATTCAGGCAGTAGTTGTGCGCTCTAGCTTAGATGTCCAGTGCCGGAGAGAGTACGTCTTACTGAATGGGCAATGTTAAGTCTCTCAACGTACTGGACCACTAACAAATCGCGCATCTAAAGATTCGTCAATACTAGTCTTTGCTGTGCTTGCCCTATAGCTATCTTGGTCAATACCACTCATGAAATGGCGGATGGGCCCATTTACGAGTGCAACCCTTCGTCGCAGACCGGAGCTAGATTCTCCTGCGTAGGGTTCAATGACTGCCAACTGCGAAATCAAAGCAAACTGTTCCCAGTGTGGTAACATAAGCTACTGTGGATGCAATTGCAGTCTTATAGGGCGTCTTGCAAATCTCACTATGATCCAGGCCCCTCTTTAAGTGAGTGAACAATCCTTGTAGGTGAGCTGCTAAAAGTCTACTTTGACTATACTGCCCTTAAGTAGGTGATTAATTGCAAACAGCGTGCGTTGCGCTGTAGGGGTTCAAGGTTTTGGTAATTCATACAAACTATAAGGCAAGCAAGACAATAATGAAGCACAGGATCTTAAACAAGTTCCATGATGTTTACTTGTCGGTTAAGACGGTTACTTTTCATCCATTTTAGCCATGTTTTGCTAGTACCGAGTAGTAGTGCCAAGGACCGTATATGCGGTTCATCACCGAAGCCACTGGCACTTCCCAATTGGTGGGACAGGGAAAATACTTATGAATTCAGCGAATCCATAAAGCCTCTGCCGGAGCAAGTGGAACTAGCAAGGAAAAGGCTTGTACGTCAGAGCAAGTTAGTGATCCGGCCTGTGACAGCTGTGGATCCGTATTCACCTCTTGCGTACAAGGGCAATAAAAAAAAGGGTTAGCTTAATTACTTCCACATTTTCAAAGGTATAGCAACCGAAGAAATTACGTGTGTAGTAGTAATAGTTAATAATGTACTTTTAAAAGTTCCATCGGAATCGGCTGGTTAGTTTTGCCAAAATGAAATCCTAAAAGCCAGAAATAGTTCATCGCCATTGAGAACGTTTTCTTTGGTTCTAGTCGTGAACTACGACTTCAGCTTGGCTGTAAACAGCTCTTAGAACTTAAGTTCTTGATCTAGTGGTCCTAGGAATGGCTTGCTGGTACCCCTTGTAAAGGCTCCTCTTCTAAAGCCATTGTGCGGTCCCATGTGGCGCCTTAACAAAATCCGGATTTCACAACAGTACGCACAGGGATTTTAGCTCCACAAGAGCCCATGTTAAAAGTCGCGCAGTTGTCTGCAACAATCAGGGACGGCCGGATCGGTAAGGCTTATGAACAACTGACATCCTTACCCGGGGCTGGTTTATCTTATTAATTTTTTTAAAATATGGCGACACCTACACGATTCAAAACAACTGTGATATGTTTCAACACGTGGTCAATACACTGACGGCTATCTTGCTTTACAGACTAACCATTACGACGTGCAGCTGGTGACCTAAACATTCATAACATTCACTGCATTAAAACAACTGATATTACACAATAGTCTAAGAATATCTGCGCTAGAAACCTGCTGGGCGAGGCAGAATCAACAGAACCAGTCTGGCCGCTTCTGATTGGTCGGGACAACTCGCGCCGATTTTACATGGGCTCTTATGGAGCAAAGATTTTCTTAAGCTTCATACTAGAAAATTGCACATAATANGGCAACAAGAAAAGCTACGGACCTCCAACGTAAGCCTCATCTCGCCAGGCAAAGTATGAAGTTTTTAATAGTTTTTCGACGCTACACACGGTTATTTGACCCGAAACTTTTATCAAAACAGAGCATTTTTCAAACGCATTCGAATGGTGTAAAAATATTTCAGTTATTGTGTACAATTTTCTAGTATGAAGCTTAAGAAAATCTTTGCTCCATAAGAGCCCATGTAAAATCGGCGCGAGTTGTCCCGACCAATCAGAAGCGGCCAGACTGGTTCTGTTGATTGTCTTGCAATTCCATAGAATAGTCCCCAGTGTGCTGACAGCCTCATCCGAACCCAAGTTGCTGTGCTCAAACTTACTCCGTCTGATATCTGACTAATAATGATAACTAGACCTATTTCAGCCTTGGTAATGGTAACTACAACATAATCTTCTCAACATTTATGAACTACAACTATCCGTTGTTAGGAGTGAAACTGCTTTATAAGCCATTGTACTTTTAACTACTAACTAGTGTCATTATGCGTTTTAGAAGCTCCATAATTTTACTTTGTGGTGCATAACGGCACTATAAAGTGAAACTGCTGTTTTGGCTGTAAACCAGAGCTGTCAACATAATTTTATTCGTAGAATACTCGCTGTCTAATCGCGTTCACACTATAATAAGGCAACTTATGCAGACTGCTATAGACGATCCCTCTGGGTAAAAGCAAGCATTTCTTTAGCATCGCCATCTACGTGATGCTATTTCTATTAGCAGCGATTTACATTATTCAGATGGTATTCTCCCAACAAGACTGACGATATCCCGATTACAGCTTACTTTTCAGCGCATGTAGCTTTTCATCTCTACATTACGTAGTGTCCAAAGCGGCAATGGCGAGCCAACTTTATCGTTGAGGTTCACAATGTTTCATACGTTTGATTCGAACTGCTGTCTTCCTTACAGTGGTGTTGATAATATCGTCGTAAAAATTATTTTAGTTATCTAAACTAAACGTGCAGAACTGTATTATACTTTCAGGTGTCGTTTAAACCGAGGGGTTGGCAACTCATCCTGGAAGCGTACGAGATGTTTTTGATTTTTTTAATATTTCGTGATTAAAATGGATAATTACATTATGCCAATGATTATTTTGTGATTTTCGGTGATTTCTCAACGAGATCTGTCGAATGCACTAATTTTTCTTCAACTTTGTTTAAGTTTTTGAATTTGATTTCTTTGATATTTTCCCAAAGTGTACGAATGATTAACTGAGTTGCCACCCCCTCGGTTTAAACATTTACTTTTGAACTAACATAGAGCAAAGTTGTTGAAGTATGTTTTCCCGCTATGGTATACGGTACAGTAATATAAACTGAAGTAAGCAAAATCCTTACCTGAAATCTCAAGTCACCGACTGGCGCCTTGGCATACGGTATTCCACGGAATGCCAGGAATGGACGGCTATAAGCCGACTTCATACGGGAGCCAAGAATAACACCAGAAGGGATGTAAACAATTGGATGAATTTCGTTCATCAGCAACAGTTTTAAAAAGTCTGGAACAATCTGGAAAACTGCTAATATCACGTGTATAGGCCCCAACACGTCGAACATCAACATCCCGATGCCTGCGCGGTTGCATCACTTGACCAGAGGACGGTCCGGTGGGAACTGAGCCACTGCGTTATGAATTCAGGGAAAACGTGCTGTGTTGCGTCTTGCAGCAAAGTAACAATGCATCGATTTCCTGGTTCAGTGCAGGCACAAATACAGGAGAAGTTTCCTGAAGAACAGTTGCGTGTATTTTACCGTTATGGTTTTCCAGCTTTCTACAAGTTTATAGACGCTTTATAATCCAAAGAATCACACACTGTCTACAACCTGTCTATCCAGGAAGGTACAAAGCCAATGAAAAATGATATAAATGAAGTTGGCCATGTAATACATAAAACCAGCGGCACCAATGATATGCCATCTGTTTTAGCGAGATCTAGTATTTAGTGATGGGTTTCGAACAGCGGTAACCGCCAAAAACCGTTATGCCTATCGGTTAGGTATCATCTTAGAATTCTATAATTATATTAAGCGCCTGCATCAACCTGCAAGTTCCTTGAATTCCTGCATAATACTTTTCATAACTACGTCGTTTTAAAATTAGAAGCATAGTACTGTCAACTATAAGTGAATAAGAGCTTATATATAACGACTAGGAAACGAGTTCCGCATATCTGGCATTGAATCCAAATTTATTCTGTTTTATAGCTATGAACTTAATGGCTCTTAAAATTGAACGTCAACTTCTAAATAAATAAACGCATTTATGTTCAATACAGTTAAATTTACAAAAGGTTTTGAGCGAACAGATTAGATGGTTCCAAACAAGACGAAGATCGTTAATAACAAGTTGCGGGTATGACTATACCTAGAAGCTCCTGTAAATTACAATGAATACTGCTGAGCAAATTCAATTCATAAAATGTAAGGCTGCTTTGATTTATTTGATTTTGCTTTTGAAATGCAGATGGAAAAATATTTTACCTCTACTCTACGTTTTTAGTGAGAATTAAGGTGTTAATTATGCATACAGCCTTGTAGTAGTTCGCCTATCGGATAATTTTTGGGCGTCTTTGTCACCAATAGTCGACTTCCAAGTTGGATTTTGTAAAGAGCAGAAAGAGATACATTTTTACAACACGTGGTAAACACGACTAAAATAGAAAACATTAGAAACTCCGTCAAAACAGTAAGCCTTTGAGCAAAGAGTAAACTGAATTAAGTTTATGTGTCCTTCGAGATCCTTGTTGATGGGAAGCTATTCTTTAGGGATTTTAGGACTTGCTGGATAGCTTTAAAAAAAGAGAGTATAAAAAAGCGCAATTAAGAGAAGGAAAAGTAACGTGGTAACCATTTGAGCAAAGCTCTAGTCCGAAAATCTAGCAGGGTTTCAGTTAAGCGAACATCGGCCTTGCTCCGCAGCGCTAACCCAAATACAGCGAAGCTGAAGAGAACTAATAACTCATCGTTGTTGTTTACACTTGAAATATTTCCAAATATTAACTTAAAAACCAAACATGGTTGAAAAACTGTAACCGAGTACCAACATACCCAAGTCATCCCGAAGAATACCGCGAATGTTATAGTGTTGCGATGACTGTATATCGCGGTGTTGTACGAATGATGCGTGATGGACTCGTTGTTGCAATTTAACCTTGCCAAGTTTATGAGAATCCGTAGCATATTGTAAATGTAAAACTCAGTAAGAACTGTGCCCTCCTCCAGGGCGCGCATATCTTTAGACGGATACCAAGGGCGACAAAAGCCTCGCTAGAGTAATCGTCTCTATCCTTCAGGCTTCAAATACTGACCAAACACTAACAGTACGCTGTTTTCAAGATCTCTTTCAAACCATTTCATTTACATTCCTTCAAGAGAAGGAGTTTTGTACTTTAAAAAAACTTTAAAAAAAGCTCCTTCATTCTGATTTATTCCGCGTAGAAACGTTACTGCATTGTCCGCTCTGCAAGATTGAAGGGATCGCTTGGAAGCGATTGTCCACGCTCTCTCTCTACGCGTGTTCCAAATACTATACAGGCCAGATAGAGGCTTGTCTTCATAGATATTTTATAGCATACTCACATGAATGAAGTCTTTGGTAAATGTAGTACATACTTAAGTTCTAGCCATGAACGAAACCATAGTGCGAGAATCTTTATGCCGAAGACAGTAGACAAGCTCATACGAGGAGCTCTTGGAATAGTTTATACGTACGAGGTCTGACTGAGTGGCCGTAGATGGCCGTACTGTAGTAGCATTACGAGAAGCCTATTAGCCATTGCGAATGGTGAGTACGCACGTCGAGCACAAGACAGTCCCCGGTGCCTTTAACTTTCGAATATGAAAGGCGATACTGAAGACATTGTGGACGTTCTTGAGGACAGCATCAACCACACACCGTTCCATGGACCGTCCTTGCAAAATAAATTTAGGAATATGCTGAAGCTAACTAATTCACAGCTAATTAATAACTAATAGTATAGTAATAAGCTGTGCATGACCTTGTTAGTTTGTCAAGGCGCAGTCAAGTTAAAGTTCATCGATGATTGACTAATTAAGTGGACATTTTGCGGTAGTAGAAAACTGGCATCGGGCCTTTTTTTAACCATTAAAAGTGCGGAGATTTCCCTCATTACTCATTCAGCTCATTAGTCAGATGCCTAAACACCTTGGTTACCCACGTATTTTTCTCGTTACTGTCTATCAGTAGACGCAGCTCAAAGTACTATGACTATATGTTTTCATATAACAATGTTATTTGAGATATAACTAATATCAAGAGTTATGAAACCAAGAGATGGCAACCCCGGTATGGGGGTCGGATCAAAGCGCTTGATAACCGAACACATATGACTTGCACCGCTGGATGGCGCTAGTGGCATTTTGGCCGACATGCTTAGTCGCCGGCCGCTATTGTTTTAGTTTGAAATGGAGTGCGAGTGCAAATGCGAAGATTTATAATCGCACGTGAGAAAGCACGTGGGTTCAAAACTCTACATTCAAAAGAATGCAGTGGCAAAAGACGATGCGAATTCTTCTTTAAAAAACAAGGCTGAAGTGGAAGCCTGCATTGGTCAAATTCAAAATGAAATCGACGCCATTTACACTGCGAACTCGACTACAAACAAGAATCAAATGTTTAACTTCTGGGTTGATGTGATGAACAAACTCGATGGTTTTAAGCCACGCATCGCTAACTTTGGCAGCCCAATCGTTCTTCGCAGACTTGTAGACGCAGTTCTGCAACACTATCTCGAGCAACATGGTACCCAACGGTGCAACGGAATACCACGAATGTCGAAAGTACGAATGCTGGATTGGCCACGTGCATTCCTGCCTCTGTGGATCCTCAGGACGACCGTACCGACAACCGAACCGACAACCAAACCGTATTCACCACGCGTATTCAGCGTGACGTTTGTCGAGCACCGTCACAATAACTTTAAGCTCATCGAAGAGCGCAAGACCTTGGACCACTTGTAAGGGAACGTTTTGAGAAGGGGTGCTCTGAATTGGTGGGCTGATAAAAAATACGTCTGATTTGATTTCGTACACATTTCCTCTTTGGCTCACGTCTAAGATTTTCATATCCTTGAACGATGCGCATGTCTCTTTAATAAAAGTCAAAAACCTCTCTTTTTCGCACATCGTGCCCTTAAACAAAACGGAAAAACAATCACGACAGAAGGACCTGTTGAACCTAGTGTCCACAGTATAAATTGTCTACAAGACAGTAGGTCAGCTGGGGGTACCCTCCCATGTTAAAGCTTTAGGGGCAGAAGTGGCGCCGCGGCTGGCAGTACCTCCGAACTACGTACCCCTTTGCCCCGCCTTAGACTATCCGGTGCGCGTCTTATTATTTATTATTATTTATTTATTATACATTATATTTATATTATTATTATTATTATATTATTATGTATATTATTGTATTATATTAATATTATTATATATTATATATGAAATATTATTATTTATTATTATTATTAATAATTGTCAAATTGCCTTATGTGTATTGAATACAAATGCAAATTACTTGCATGCTGTGTTCAAATACGTCTTGCTCTTTTTCTGTTACTTTTCTTAAAAACGGTGGCCAGTTTTGAATCGCTATTACACAATATCATACAATATATCACAATAATTAATACTGCAATACCAATACTGCAAACAGTTTTACCTAATATATGTGCTGTAATAATTCACTCCTCGGTTTAGCCTTGAGGCTATATCTTACTGAGCAGTAAGATATTTCTAAACGAGTAGTGGTACTGAAGTTAAAGTTTCTAACTATTATTGAATTGAGGAAATCAGACTTGAGGGTTTTAAAATGTTTGCTTGTTTGAAAGACTGCGCGCATAGTCTAAGGCGGGACAAAGGGGTACGTAGTTCGGAGGTACTGCCAGCCGCGGCGCCACTTCTGCGCCTAAAGCTTTAACATGGGAGGGTACCCCCAGCCGACCTACTGTCTTATAGACAATTTATACTGTGNGCAAAACTTTCGGTACCCGTTCACAAAGTGCAGCTAGCCAGCTAGGTTCTTAGTCAAACCAAAATAACATTATTAATAATCTAGGGGTATTGAAAAAAAAATTAGCTAAGTTTGTTGAACGGTGTCTTAAAAACATGTGGACTATTTACCGAATCTATTTACACTTCACAGGCAAAATGCAATGTCTATTTATTTATACATTTGTTTGAATTAGCGTTCCTTCACTCACACGGCGTATCACAGATACGTTATACTTGTGTAAGCAGTTTATTATTGTTATCTCGTGTTCCTGCCACCTTGTTAACCGCGAGTTAAAGGAAAGTCAGTGTATTCACTGTTTTCCTTCAAACGATGTAAACAGATGAGTGTTTAACATGGAATCTTCTTTTGGTTTCAGAATGGAATCCCCTATACAGACAGCAAAGCTGGCGCTCGATTTTGTTCTCAGTCTCGTACTCGCCTTACAATTTTCCTCGGCCGGCGCGGAAAAAGCGCCGCACTCGCACTCGGGAAGCAAGAAAGACATCATAGAATCTGTGGGTTTCTCGCATAATTTGCTAAGTCGGTTAAGTTGAGTAATCTCGTAACCGTATCGTGGGTCACAGGTCGAAGAAGGCGTCAAAGAACCGCAAATTACCTGCAGATGCCACGCTGGGTTTCGCGCACGCAATTTTGTGAAATGAATGAATTTGCATTCAAATGTTTAACGTCATGTTACAATACCTTTACAAGTAAATTAATTCATTCACTTTTAAAAAAACGAGTTGGTTTGTATGTATTAGTACGTTTAAATTGTAATTTGTTTTATTTTGAAGGGCGGGCATCGGTCTGATTTGGATTGGCCGTGAAGGGTGACAACCTGATTCTGAATATGGCCGACCAAGGGTTCGTGGTATGCGCCTAACAACCGGACCACGTCCGAGGTGGACGAGTTCCTCAACAGCGAAGCCAAGGGGAAGTCGGGTATCGTCGGTGCCCATTCACTGCGAGAGCTCGCCCAGAAACTCAAGAAACCCCGCAGGATCGTGATGCTCGTCAAGGGTACACTTTAAACAAACAACCACCCAAGCTCTTAACAATAGCAATCAACATAATCAGGTTTAATAGTAGTATTTAAATAACAAGACTGATAAGGTTTACATTTGCTTGCCGTGCCACGCCAATTTGAACCTTACGGCTCTGGTTCGTAAAACTGGTAAGGCTATTGTTTCATTCATTACGTGATTTGATGTAATTCGTTCGTATTCAGTTAAGTAATTTAGTGATATTCAATCACTTAATTTCACTTAACTAGTAGGAACTAACCCGCTAGGTAATCAAAGCTAGACGGTTGAATTAAAGGCATATCATATATATATATACATATATTGGCTAATTGAATCAACATCATCTAATTAACTGTCAGTATAGGAATAGCAATTTGTGTCGAAGTCACTATTACTATTTTACTCTAATCATACATTACTGTTCATTCTTAAGTATTACTATTATCTATTAGTACTACTACTATTACTACTACTACCACTATTAACATCATTGTTATCATTATTATTGCGTTTTTTTTTAGCTGAAGAAGCCGTAGATTACTTCATCGACCAGCTGCTTACGCACCTCGAGGCCAACGACATCATCATCGACGGTGGCAATTCAGAGTACGCCGACTCGACCCGCCGCTGCCGCGCCCTACGCGAGAAGGAGATCCTCTTTGTCGGATCCGGAGTATCCGGAGGTGAAGAGGGTGCCCGTTACGAACCGTCGCTCATGCCCGGAGGCAATGTAGAAGCCTGGCCTCATATCAAAGATATTTTCCCAGGTTAACTAGTCGAAATCTGTCTTTTTAAAAAAGAAGTTTTCAGTTTTTTTGATTCATTAATAATTTTATTGTAATAATTTAATAATTGATTTAGTAAATACATCGAAACTAGTTAATTAATTAAAATTTCTGTAATATTTTAATGTGTAAAATAATGTTTTTTTGTCTTTTAGGAGAGGATGGAGCCGGTCATTTGTCAAGATAGTGCACAACGGCATCGAGTACGACGACATGCAACTCATCGCCGAAGCCTATCACCTCATGAAGGAGTCTCTGGGGATGCCACCGCCGCAAATGGCAGACGTATGTCGCCCCACCCCTTCCTTCCTATATATATATGTATATAATTGGATTAAATTAAGTATCACGTAAGATTTAATCTGATTTCATGTTACGTTCATATCAGCTATATTGAATTCATTAAGTAAATATATATATACATCACACATATCAATGGATATACATTGCAGGTTTTCGACCAATGGAACAAGAGCGAGCTGGATTCTTTCCTCATCGAGATCACGGCCAACATCCTTCGCTTTAAGGACGGTCAAGGCGACTACCTGGTGGAGAAGATCCGCGATTCTGCCGGTCAGAAGGGCACCGGTAAATGGACGGCCATCGCGGCACTCGACTTCGGGGTTCCTGTCACGCTGATCGGCGAGGCCGTGTTTGCTCGATGCCTGTCGGCCCTGCAGAGCGAGAGGATCGATGCTGCCAAGATCCTGCCCAGTCGGCCAGCAGTCGCTATCAGGGTGATCAGAAGGCTTTCATCGAGGACATCCGCAAGGTATTCATGTTGGACCGTAATTACAGTTAAATCAACGACGGTGCAGACATAGTCAATTGAAAGGTTTTAGTTGAAACGAGATAATGTGATAATTGTTCAGAGTAGTTGGTTCAATAGGATTTGAAATAGAGTATATNAAATAGATAGATAGATTGACTGGTTGATTGATTGACTGATTGATTGACTGATTGGTTGATTGATTGGCTGATTGATTGGCTGATTGATTGGCTGATTGATTGATGGATAGGTAGGAATGTAGATACATAGATAGATAGATAGATAAACGGATATATAGGTAGACAGATTCACAGATGCATAGATACATATAGGTACCGGAATTCACTATTACAATTTTTTTCACCAGGCTCTGTACGCGTCAAAGATTGTCTCGTATGCCCAGGGTTTCATGCTGCTGCGCGAGGCCGCCAACAACTTCAACTGGCACTTGAACTACAGAGGCATCGCGCTCATGTGGAGGGGTGGCTGCATCATTCGCAGGTATTTTGTCCCAGTAACTTATCTCGAATACCATGAATGCAAATGTAATCCACAGCTGTAACCTGTCAACTGGTTAGCTAATGTACCGGCTGTTACCCTACCTGACTTGGTGTGTATCTTGTTTTAGCGCATTCCTCGGCAACATTAAATCGGCTTTTGAGCGCAATCCGTTGCTTAGCAACCTGCTGGTCGACGACTTTTTCCGCCAGGCAGTGGCCGACTGTCAGGATTCGTGGCGCCGCGTCGTGGCTACCGCCGCTACCCTGGGCATTCCCGTGCCGGCCTTTGCTACCGCGCTGTCCTTTTACGAAGCCTACCGGTGCCAGCGTCTGCCGGCCAATCTTATTCAGGTATCGTTATATATATGTTTACATGAACTTGAATAAGTTGTTATTTAACTGTCACACGTGTAATCTCCGTATTGATTCATGGGACGCATTAATTGCTAAACTGAAAGTACTGAATGAAATCTAGTGAATGAGACTTTGATTGTTGTTCCAGGCACAACGCGACTATCTTGGCGCGCACACTTACGAGCTTCTCGACCAGCCTGGCAAGTTTCACCACGCCAACTGGACCGGTCACGGTGGAAGGATCTCTGCTTCTACTTACCAAGCTTAAAGTGAGGAGCATGTGGAAGTGATATGAAACACTTGCTACGGATACATTCCTGAATGCTTTGTCCCTCCCACCCCTCCCTTAAGCATGTATCGATCAAAATGCCTTAAAGCCTTCTTTTTTATATTGGATAGAAAGTAATATAAATGGTGCAATAGACAGAATCTGAGTAATTCTATTTCAAGTTGAATAATTTTTTTTTTAATATTCAAACCTGCTGTCTATAACACACAGACCAGTAAAATCAACTACCTGTTGATGGCTTAAGAGAAGTAAATTATTTGCGAGTTGATTCAGTAATTTAACAAGATCTCAGACTTCAAGATCCCGAACCAGAAGCGAGGAAAGTTATATCAGCGATAGACAGGAGGGAGACCTAATTTCACGACCACGGAATATTGCAACAGTTAACGAAGAATATTAACGCAGACTCTATGGGTTTGGCTTCCCGCAGAGTGCGTTGAGATCATAGTGTGTATTAAATTTCATTGATGCATACATAGATTACGCCACGATATAAATTATCATTAATTAATTAATAAATCAATATTTTATATCGTGGATTACGCCGTTAGCCGGTTTCCGCAACACGACATTGACATATGCCAACGCAAGTTAGGACGTTTTCCTCGTTTACAGCTGATGGCTGCCTACAACACTGATTCCATCGATCCTTTGCGGGTCGTGACATCTCTGCGGAGTCTGAACGTCCTTACTTGCAAAATGTCTACCAATAACGAGAAATAAATTCCGTGAAACGAAATGAATTTTGAGGATTATATTTATCATTGTTACCCGATTACAGACCACATTGTACAATCTGACTTAAGAATGGTGGCAAGCGTCTTGTTGGACACGAACCAGGTCCATTCTGTTGTTTCGCTGTCAGGAACTTGCGGGTGATGAATCGTAACCACGCTTCGGAAGAACCGAGGGTTCTCGAGGACACTCGCAAAGGGAACATAAGATTGTCTGAATCACGATGCAGTAAAAGACCTGAAGCCAAAAGATCTGATCTGTAATTCCTCGGAATTATGTGAAATTAACACAGCCAAATACCTGAATTCACATTTACGTGACGAAATTCATAAGATTCCTCCGTGGGCTGTACCATGTGCTGATGTGCTGAAACTGGTTAGTAAACAAGACAATCAAGAGGTAAACCATTAAACCTCAAGTACACGTTAAAGTTTGGTGTTTTATCTCCTGTTGGTTTTTTAATGAGAACTTGAATAACAGGGCAGACGAAAGAACCAACCGGTCAGTGATTGTTTTATTAAAGAACCACGTTCCTGCTTTTCACTAAGCCTCGGCATGTAAACCAAACACGCGAATGAAAGGGAATGCAAGAACCGACAACAGCGAGGCTCTGCATGCGAAAAGTGGGGGATGAAAGAACTGCAAAATCGACTTGACAGAATATCAGTTCATTTGCTCGATTGTAGAAGAAGCATCTAAACAGTTTATAAGGCGAATGGAAGGGAATGAAGGAAACCAATAACCGCCGCTTTAAAATGCGAAAAGTAGGGGATGAAAGAACTGGTGGCTACTTGCAGAAATAAGTTTATTTGACGGAAAACACGAGAGGTAGCATCGGAACAATATCTATTGCGAATGGAAGGAAATGAAGAAACTGAAAATATATTAAGTGCACCTGCTCTTAGAGGCAGAGTTGTACCGTACACAAGGCAAAAAGAAGGAAATGAAAGAACCGGATAGTTTTGAGTATAATTTCGCCGGCGCTAAAGCGAAACTTTCAACTGAGTTATGCATCCAAGTACAAAAATGAAATTAATATGTATATATTTTTTATCTAATTATAAATGATATTCAAAACTAAATAAATATAATAATGAATAATAATTTGACTATAATATAATATGCATGCAATACCAGTAAATAATACACTTGCTCGGATTACCGATCGGCAGCATTCAAACCATATTGAAGGGGCGGGTGGGAAGTAAGCAGCCGGGAG